>JACSZP010012571.1:0-16187 GCA_016161895.1 Pinna nobilis | reverse complement strand
CCCTTCCGATGAAAAAACTGGATCCGCAACCAGTGCGTTACCGTGGACCCACTAGGAGCCTTACGCCAGCCCGATCCCGCAGGTCTCTTGGACCCCCTCTGATTGAAAAAGCTGGATCCGCGCCTGCTAATAGGTTTTGACCACAGTAGACCGAAAATATGCCTATAGATTACATGTACATGTATTTCATGTGCGGATCTAGGGGGGGGGTGGCCGGGGGAAATTGCAGAATATTACCAATATTGGTCTTTTATGCTTAAATTCTCATTTTGACAGGGATAGGCTTTTCCTTTTTACAAGTTGGATCCCCCCTGAATAATATGGACTCCCCTGGAAAAAAAATCCTGCCGGATCCGCGCATGTTTTATATACGTACCATACTTCGTTTGCCTGCTTACCATAGAGTGGGTTGACTGTCATGATTAAAACAAAATTCCAAATGATACTGAAATTGCAAAGTAAACGGAAATAAACGTAGGCTGTTGTAGACGTACATGTAAACTACAACAAAACTACCTTTGGTTTAAAAATAAAGCGGATCTAGAAGGATGTAGAGGGGTCCGGAACCACTCCGTTCCAATGGAGGTTGCATATTATATATAATTATATATCATGTACGATCATAATTCATGAAAAAAATGAGCCAGTTACTGCAAGTGCGCCCCCCCCCTCAATTTGTTCAGAGACGTACAAATATATAACACGTGTTATATATTAACGTCTCTGATTTTTTGTAATCGTTTACATCGACATTTTTCATATTTTATTTTATTTACGTCTCTGCTTTCACTACCTAGGAAAGGAAGATAAGCATCCATTTTTAACTTAGTTAACTAAGTTACTGAGAATTGAATGGCGTTTATATTTTATCGTTCGAAAAAAAAGAAGATAGAAAGAAAAAAATAGTCCGTCCTTGCTATGTGTATAGGATTAATTGATTTTACAAAACGTCAGTTACAGGTATACATGTAAATGGGAATATTATTCAGTGACGTCGGTTGACCTGACCAGAGACATATATATATATAACACATGTTATATAGGTCTCTGACCTGACTGAATTCATAAACTGTCTTCTTAGCATTTTTTCTCCCCATGCATTTCATTGTCAATATAGTTTTGTGCAGGCACACACTGCATTTTCTCCAAAAATCTTGGAATATCGAGCCTTTTCGACACTTATTTAAACCGCATTATACTAGAATACAACATTCTCAAAAGAGCACCTGCTTGATTATACAGTGAAAGTTGCGTCCCCTTATTTGACGTCATCACATTGATCGCATGGCGTCATGACAAAAGAATCAGTAGGTAAGTGAAGTCTATGCAAAGTGTGCGGGCGGAGACGTCAAACTACGCGAGACCCAGTGCAACTGCTTAAGTAATCGTTTGGACAGAAACACATGTATATGTTTCGCTGCAAGTACGACACTAGCCAAAATTTAATCAGCCTAATAACACTCCGTAGCTTCAGCTATTTTGCAGTGAGGTCGCCACAGTAATGGCGGATAGCAGACAGGACAGACTTTCACTCATGCATGTCTTTACCTAGTTAAAGGGCATGGAGCCTAAATCTTTGTCCGAGTCCTCGATGGATAAAATAGAAAACGCATAAATGACATGTACACGTGTTTTTATGTATGTTGGTAAATAATAGCGGAATGTGTTTTGGTATTTTAATTTACGAACATAGTTTAACACTTGACTTACAAGGTAATTATTAAAATTGAAAGCACTAATGAACTGTCATCGGCGGTAAAACGCAATATTTAGTCTCACAGCATTAGTTGTCTGCATTTTGTGCCCCATGCAAGTTTTCTGTATACATCCTTTTTCTTTTTGAATGGGTCCTAGCCTATTGTTACTTTCATATTAGCATGTCATGTTATTTTGGCACGTAAACAAAATGCACAAGGCTAGAACAGGTATGAATTCAGGTCCTAGTTCAATATACATCTCTAAGAGATCACCTGGTAGTGAAACTTAAAAACAGAAATAGATATGTATTTGTTGTTTTAGATATTCTGCTATTCTCAAACTTAATTTTTTTTATTTTCTTTGTACAAAATTATAAGTTTTCTTATACTATACATAATAACATAGAAGTTAGAAACAACACTGATGGGAACAAAAGAATGAGCAAATTAATTAAATCAAGTGGTTAGGAATCAAGACATGGTTCCATGATTTCTTTCTTGCATGTATGAACCTGAATTTACCACAACAAACACTGTACTGTGTACAGCCGCTCAAAAATGAAAGAGCACCCTTGAAAATGTTGTAATCAAAGTAGTTGATTTCTATGTGGGTTCAATACCAAAGAGTTAAATATTATAGTGGCATTAGATTTGATGTTACAAAAGACGATATTGCCATTATGTTTTATATACCATATGAACAAGATGTATGGGGTAGGCCTATTGAAAATGAATTCCTTACTAAAGAGAATTCAATATAAGTAGAGTTGACTGTATGTCATTTCTCATCAAGCTGTAAGAGAATCTTTGTTCTTTCTACTTTATACCAGTATAGTATGACACAATTCTATTTAACTTCTCTGTTTTTCAGGGTCAGGTTTACATGAAATGGTTCACTGAAATCTCAGGAAAAAGTCAGGGAGAAAGTCAGGTTAGTTTCTTTTTTCCTTTTCTGTTATGTTCTATTTTGTTTAGATTTCTAAAGACAGTTAATTCCTTATGAGTTATTGACTGAATATGAAGGAATTAGCCTGCCTTAGGTATACACAGTTGCCTTAACGGGAATGAACTTATGTGGTCCTTTACTGTGCAGATCAAGGGCAGTAATATTCCTCCATATTCAGTCTGTAACCTTTTCATTACACCTTTTTAATGTCTATAATCAGCCTCTTCTTGTCTTCTCTTGGTGCTTACTTCATAAATGAATGAATCATCATCAGCTGGAGAAGTGTTAACATTCACCCGGCATGTTGGTTTACTTGAATGACATCCACAGGCATTTATCAATGCACACTGTTTATGGCTCTATGAATGCCCGGGGACTTTCTATAGTAAGGAAGGAAATGACATCAAAAGGTGTAATAATCTACCATACACAGAACACTGTGGTAGAGTGTTCACCTTCTGCCAGACGGGTCTATGGTTTGAATCCTTCAGATGAGAAAATGGAAGCCAAAGTTCCATGTCATAGTGACTTTCCACACATTAAAGATCTCTCACTTCATCAGATAAAATCCTAAGCATATGTCCAGACTTCTGAAGTCTGATTCAGCTTGTCATCATGATGTGGATGAAATAGTGTTGAAAATGAAATTGGTGTAAAAACCTGATTTGCTGCCAGATGTATTGGAGTTTCAAACCCTGATGATATGGATTGCTAGCGATCTGATTAAAAAAAAAAAACTATTACATTGTTTCTTATCCCAGTTACACAGATACTGGTTTCAGAAATCATGCTTAAAAGCTATCTGACAGTGACATCTCCATTTAGTAATTGTTTTAAAGGAGAATGTTGATGCAGTGAGACAGATAAAGATCGTTAGATATAAATATTCATGTTATGGAGTATTATTTGCTCTCAGCTGAATGGAAACTGTAACTTTTGATATGACATATAATTAACTGTGTGAAAAGATAGGCCATTTTAAAAGAATTGTCTCAAGGGAGATAATAGTGTAAGTTTTGGAAAACCAAAAATGTAGAAAAAATTTCTTTATTAATACTCTATGTCTTCCGATACCAACTTGCTTTTAATTTTAAATCCAGCTTTCAGGCGAATTCGTGTGAACTTTTGTTGGGTTATTGATTACCTTGATACATTCAAAGCAGGGATCTCTTCTTTCCACCTTAAAGTAAAACATCACCATAATGCTAAGATTATTGAGCATAGAATAAGTAATAATAAAAGAATAAAATACTCTTGTGTATATACATGTATATATACTGTTAACTTGCATTTTCTTTTTTCATTGCAGGATGTCAGAACTACAGATAAGGAATGTAATGACCTTGAAGGATACAGAAGAGGAAGTTCAGATCAAATCTGAACCAATTGATCCTGAATATGAGACTGCTGTGTCACCAGCTGTGTCCACATCTTCATCACAAAACCAGAACCAGGGTGTTCCATCCCCTTCTGCAACAACTACAGATGCTGTGCCAAATGTTAACGCAAGTCAGAAAATAAGGTACATACTAAACAACATGCTGGATGAGAAAAAAGAGCTGACTATTAAATCTGTGATTGATGATCTGCTGGAGAGAAATAACTACTTGTTGGAACAAGTTGATGCTAGTATCTACAAACCTCAGCCAAGAAGTATGCCAAATAAAAAGTATGATGATATTTTAAAACAGAAAATAGCTGACCAATCAGCTCAGAAAACACCACAACTCCAATCAGGCCAGTTACTTCGCCCAGGAAGCCCAACACGAACATGCTCAATACCAAAGGCCGACATGCCTCACATAAGTCAAACCCTGATGGAAATGGCTGCTCTAGACAGCCATGCTGAGGAAGCCTTCAAAGCAATGAAACATGAAATGGTGTGTGGTGTAGCCCATAAGGTGTACATCATGACACAGGAGGGTGTAAATATTTCCACCGATCTTCACTTTTATTGGTGTAATTTCTGTCCCTATAAAGCAGAGAAGAAGAGTGCTCTTTTACAACATGTGATGGAACACAGATTCCACTGTAAAACGTGCACATATCAGTCTTTTTCCCGTGCAGATGTTATACGACATGCTTGCAATGAACATGAGGACTTCAAAGAAACGGCCAAAACCTTGAAATATTGTACATTTCTACCTGATTACTTACAAGTAAAGATAAATACCAAGAAAAGAAAGCATGATGATGATGCTACAGAAACTCCTGCTAAAAAATCAAAAGAAAACGGCACTGCAGAAAAGAAAGAAGGAAAGAGGGCAGCGGATAAAGATGAGGATTATGTTGCTTTTGATATGGAGGTAGATGAGGTGGATAATGACGATGATTATAGCAATGCTCAGCAAGCTAATGAGACTGAGGAATCTGAGAAGGTTCTATTTCCAAGAAATGCATCTAAGGAAATAGGTGTAGTAGGTAAACCTGTAGAGACCACACCATCTACTACAGGTCTACGATCTGACTTGAGTACTACTGGGTTACGTGTACTACAGCCCCACTCTGTGCAAGCACGCCCAACACCAGGCAATATGCAGTCATCAACTACAACAAGAACTGGCAGTACAGTTACGGTTTCATCTGGTCTTTGCTGGAACTGTGGTTATTGTTCTTTTGTTACTCTAAGTCAGACATTTTTAAAATCTCATCTAAACACTATGCATGTTGGAAATGCCCACAAATATGTTGCCATGTTAGTTTCATCTCAAGAGGAAATGAACTTGATAAAGGAAAGGGATGCTCTGTTATTTTCTAACACTAACCCGTCACTGGTGTATGGAAATCTTGTCCAAGCAGGAACTGACAAGGAAACTATTAGTACACCCACAGTAGAGGAGCCTCCCACTACTGAAGAAGATGTAGCTACCTCTGTACCAAGTCCCAGGATAGAAGCACAGTTAGAGGACAGCGATGATGAAGATTACATTCCTGACGAGGAGAAAAGAAAATATCCTCTTACTTACAAATGTGCCCATTGTAACTTCAATGCTCCAGTGTGTTTTAAAATCAAAGATCATCTACAGCTTAAACATAATGGATGTGTGCTGTATGCACTGGATATGAGAGCTGTGAAGCTGAAACAGCGCAGATATGTGTTCTTTTGCCACCGAAAAAATTGTTCATTTACCACAAAGAAAACAGATGAATATTTGAATCACTCTGACAGTTGTACACCTTGGATGGAAGAGGATTGTCCTGAGCCTATAGACCCTGAGACAAAGAAATGTCTAGAGTTGACACGATCTTTCTCTTCCAAAATATCACAGAAAGCATTTCAGATGGCGAAGAACTTTAAATCTACTAAGAGTGCTGAATATGCTTGTGTGCATTGTACATACACCTCTAACAATAACACCAGAGTAAAAAAGCATGTCTTATCAAACCACAGAGATAAGGAAAATGTGATGAGAGACCTCCAGTCTCACAAAATGAAGAAGAAAACACGGGTGTACTTCTGTAGACATTGTTTGTGGGAGACCAGAAATGAAGAAGAACTATCAGAACACTTACTAGAAAAACATGACAATGATACCTCTGTTACTAGCACTGGTCATTATCCTTTACCCACAGTCTCACCTAAGAAAGAAACAGTAGTTGAGGAAACAACAACTGTATCATCGACACTTTCTCTGCCATTTTCAAATGCGTCTGATAATGAGAATGGTGAAGAGGAGGAGGAGGACATTCAGCCGGAGGATCTAGAGGTGTCGGAGGAGGAAGTACAGAGATTGATGAATGAGTATGTTAAAGATGAGGCATCTCGAGAAACCAGTGCAGGTAGACCTACAAGAAAAGCGTCTGCTGAGGCATCAGTTAGAGTACGAGCCCAAGGTCATCAGCCACCAATGTTCCGTTGCATGCAGTGTTCTCACATGTGCTTTGGTGTCAATTTGATAAGAAAGCATATCCGCAAGGCACATAAGTCTGAGGCCTTTAGAGCTATAGATGTGAAAAAGAAGATGTCCAGACACTATGCTTACTTCTGCATCTGTCCTAAAGATGGCTGCAAGTTTGTGTCCATATCAGAAACAGCTGTCATCAGTCATGCAGAGGAAGAACATAAAATGGAGAGGGAGGATGAGGAATTACAACGCATGCTGAAACCATTCTCAGGGGATTCTGCCTCCTCACATCAAGTTGCCATTTCTCAAAGTAATAGACATTCAGGATCGGGCCATTCAGGGGCATTTGAATGTTTGTATTGCACAACAAGTGTAATAAAGTCAGACGTAGCTGATATGAAAGAACACATCATAATAGAACATCCAGGTGAAGAAATCATATTTCGTGATTGTGTTGCTCGAAGACTTCGGAAATCATCCAGAGTGTTTATGTGTCCTGAAGACCAATGTTTATATACTAGTCCTGAACAAAAGGATTATGAATTACACAAGCTAGCTCACAATCAGGCACACATATTTGAGTGTGCACTCTGTCAGTGGTTCACTACTGTGCCACTCTCGGTCAGTACACATATGTCAGCTGTGCATCCTGGACAGAATGTCACCACCATCGAAATATTCCTGGACCTTGATGAAGACGGACAAGTGGTCAAAAAAGTGGGAGGAACCATTATCAAACAAGAGCCAGACTTTTAGAACACATTGTGTATTAACTTCGGCAATAAATTCTGAATTTGATTTACATTGAATATTTAGACAAATAAGTTTCATTTTGAAGTTTGAACAATCATGTTTATATGTAGAACTTTTCTTGTTTACTCTCCTTTCCTAATAGTTGGGGGTACAAGCAATAAGTTGGTGCTGAATTTTTGAGTATAAACCACATGTGTTACCAAATTCAACCAATGCACACCAGTCTCTATTAATACCCTGTCCATATAGTTCTGATTTATTTGCCTATTAAGACAAAATCAGGAACCTTTGAAAAGAAAACAAACCTGAAAACAGAATACAGTCAACTCCTCAAATAACGACATCACATTTAACGAGGTACCGTTTGTTGTGAGAAGATATCTATTCCTAGTGCACTTTCCATGCATTACTTTGTAATTTGAAATAACGAAGATAAGCTATAACAAGATAAATATCTTGCTCCCTTCAACTTCGGTATATNNTTATTAAATACATTCAGGTACACAAGTAACCTAGGTAATTTCCTTATAATAATGGTACAAGTTTCATTATAAATAGCAAAAAGTTTCTCTTTTTTAGCAGAAACTCTGTAAAAACCCCATTTGAGTGTCATTGGTCATTTTACCAAAAAGTGAAGAAAAAATCCTTGTGATTGTGAGAAGGTAGTTCATATATTTAGCTGATTATAAACTTATACTCAGGTGCCTGGTTTAGGAAAACGAACAGATTATGAACCTTGGGCTCTTGCTCTACTGCTGCTTAAAATTCTCAAATGCACTTCATTTAAGAGAGTGACTTATGTTGATATATACTTGACTTATAATTTGCATTTTTTGTTTGTTTTGGTTTTAATACAATGAAATTGGTCTTCATTTAGAGGATAAAAGATGATTACGTTTCCTAAATTCTGTCTAAATTATGACTTTTGATGATATGACATGGTTTCTGAAGATGTAAGAAAGATGCGAGATGTAGAAAATTAGGAAGGAAGGGGGGGGGGGGGGTCACCAAGAGTCCTTGACCTTGGACACTGTTTTAAAAAATCAAAGCCTTACAAGCTCTTGAAAATATATTGTTGTCACTTTGCTTTATATACTGTAAATTTATAAAGATATAATGCTAGTTATAAATCTAAATAGTAGTACTGTGTTGTCGTTGTTGTTGTACTTCTATGTATATATTTCCTTACTGCTGAGGTCTTTTGAACATATATAAAATGAATCTATACTTCTATTGTAATGAAGGTTAGATTACAGAAAGTTGAATTTTGAGCAAACCAAACAAAGAACAGAAGTTTTTGAATACACCAACATATATGTTTGTTTTAGAGGTGGTTTGATTAAAAATAACAGCTGTTTAGTATCTAAACTTAGTAAGTAGAAAGATACAAAGGAAAAGATATGTAAAGAGGTTAAGATACTTAGGCCTACAGCTAAACAGATGTTGTGTGTATACTGGTCTAACAGCTCAACAGATGTTGTGTGTATACTGGTCTTACCGCTTCTTTCTCTGTCTCTCCATCACGTACATTTTGAGTAAAGATAATAATGAGGACGACCTTGTAAAGTGTATTATTAAGTTTTATCCCTATTAACTTCTTGATATTGGACAGGGACATTTATCCCTTTTTGCAAACATGCATCTCTGTTTATGCATTTTTTGTAATACTAGCATTTAGATAGTCTTAATAGAACAAAACTACTAAGGTTGTCATGAGCTCTTTACTTTTTCCCCTCATATTAATAAAACTTTTGTATCATCCTACAGAAGAAATATGTCAAGGTCTCAACTTGAAGTGCTTGGCTATCACTTGTTTTATTATGACATGCATTTTGATATGTACATGCATTCTGTTTTTTAATCAGCTTAACTTGATTCTGTGATTTTTTTAAATAAGGAAAAATTTAGGAATTTTGAATACACAAATATCACAAAATTGCCAAAGCCTCACAGTAAATGTCAATATGTCTGTACCGTATGTACCTATTTGCATTTAAATGATCAAGTAGAAGTGACTGAATTGCACTGATTGGCAAGGGGGGAAATCAGACAAACTTATGTGCTCTGATTGGCAAGGGGGGAAATCAGACAAACTTATGTGCTCTGATTGGCAAGGGGGAAATCAGACAAATTTATGTGCTCTGATTGGCAAGGGGGATAATCAGACAAACGTGTGTGCTCTGATTTGCAAGGTGGATAATCAGACCAATGTATGTGCTCTGATTGGCAAGGGGGAAAATCATACTAACTTATGTGCTCTGATTGGCAAGGTGGATAATCAGACATATTTATGTGCTCTGATTGGCAAGGGGGATAATCAGACAATTTTATGTGCTATGATCGGCAAGGGGGATAATCAGACAAATTCATGTTGATCTCTTGTATTTGTGGTTCAAAGTCCTTGTAAGACCACTCCTAGTTTTGATTTTATTCACCATAAGCATGTTAACACCTGCAGCTTTTTGTAAGTACAATTCAGCTTTAAACAAATACTTTTGAGACATGATTGTGGCTTTCTACGAGTCCAAATGCAGTATCGAGTACTGAATATGAACTTAAAAAATGTGTACATATATATCTATAATTTGTACATTTTTTAAATTGAAAATTTGAAAGTCTTACACTTTAACTNNNTTTTTTTTTTGTAGGATATTGCAGGAAAGTTTTGCTTCCATTTTCTATAATCATATAGACTTACTTGTAATTTAGATTCATCTTATATATCAAGACATACATCATAATTCAAATAAAAACAATCTCTAAAGTAGTTGTGTATTTGGCATTCTTTTATATTGTACATTTATGTTCCTGGTTGTAGGAAGACAGGGTTTTGTTTACCTGAGGCAAGTCATATTTTCTGAGGGTGAACACCCAGGGAAGTATTTCCAAATTCTCATATCTCCCTACAAGCAGTGCAATCACTTCTTTATTATACCAAAATACCAAATCAATAGAATTTTCTTCATATCATTTGAATAGCTGCAAGAAGGAGACATTACACTCGCACATGAAGTTTTTTATCCCTGACACTTGACAGCTGTCAACCAATCACTTACTGTGATTTATTTGTGAGGTATAACAATAAACATCAAGGAATTTGCTGTATGCATGTGCAGATCACCTTAAAAAATACATTTCTGCATGAGTTGTCCTTGTTCTTAGTTGCTGAAACTCCACACTCTAAAGGCATGTGTTAAGTTTATACATAAGACTTCATTTCCCTGTTTGGTCCTCAAAAATGTTGCTTTCAGTTTCAGAAGTGCACGTTCAAAGATGACTCCTTAACATCAATTCAAAGTGAAATCTGTTAATGAAGATAATTATTTATGGCACTAAAACCCTGCTCCCCCCTTCCCCATAACATGATACAATGATTCCTAACTTGAAAACGTTTAGGCTGCAATTGAAATTTAGATGTGCCTTAGCTAAGATTAAGTAAAACAGACAGCACTGAATTCATTTAAGCCCCTATATATAGTAATTTAAGATAAAATCTTTTTAAAAAACAATTATAAAGTTTTGTAAAGAACTTCGTCCATATTGTCAAAGTCAATTTAACAGTGGATACATGGACAGAGTTCTAGACTAAGTTCTTCTTGGTGCCTTGTAGAAATGTAGTACAGTGAAGCCTCATTAATCAAGACACGCTCTGATGCAATAAATAAAGTGCCAAGATTACCGAAATGTACTGGGTACATATTATAATGTCCAATGAAATTTTGAATTTTGTTCCCACAAACTTTTTTCCAGAAGGCTTAGCATCAGGATTATTTGCACCCGGGTTAATGAGGCTCGACTATTTCATAATGTCCTCACCCCAAGTGTGTCATTTCTGTGAACCAGTCAAGAACACCATACACATACATGTATGTAATATACTATCATAATTTGTGTTTTAGTAAATGTTCTTGTTCATTTTATACCTTTATACAATTATATCATCTCTGCTGTTTGCTGTTTTTAGTGCATATGCACATACAATGGTACATGTCTTAGCAAGCCAGTGAAGTAGAGGACTAATGTATGGTACCTGAAATGGTCTTATCCCATTCAAACAACCTGAATTGAAAGACCACCTGTCATATGTGACCCTTTTTGCTCCTTATCTTGGATGGTGTCTTAAAAAGGTTAGACTGTATTTGAAAATTAAACTGAGTACAGTCAACTCTGCAAATAACAAGATCACATGTACCAAGGTACAGGTTGTTATGAGGAGATTTCTCTTCCCAGTGCACTTTCCATGCATTACTTTGTAATTTCGAACAACAGAGATAGGTTTTAACAAGATAAATATCTTGCTCCCTCCAACTTCAGTTATATGTGGAGTAAACTAATTTTGTTGAAATCTTCATCTCTGCTGTATTCCCTGTTGGAGGACTATTTGCTCTACAAAATATCCTGGATTAAGTGAATGGGACAAACAAAAGATAACAATAAAATAACCTTTAGATATCTGTTTAATATTTCACATCTTTCTTTTTTTTCTTTACATAAATGCTATCTCTCATTATACAATACAGCTGTTCCTTTTATACATACACGTCCACTGTTACTGTCCATTAGTACACACCTAACTAACCTGACATTATTTCTAAGTGACTTGGTGGCACAACCAAAAAGCACTACTCTGGTATTATTTTAATGACTATCAACCAAGTTTATAAGAAATCTATACATATTTTTCTGTATTTGTTGCTGGGTAAGAATCCTCTGTCCCTCAAGTCAAAGATTGATGTAAATTAATGAGATGACATTAACTAAATGTAATGATTACTTCATATGACAGAAACAACTAAACATTAAGTTCAAATTAAACACTGAACGAGAGCTTATGTGTTTCCTCTTTATACCAAAATGACCCTCTCTATCAGGGAATGTGCAGTGGCCACGGCACTGACAAATTCAAAAAGGTTAATACCTTTCTTCACATAGCAGATTAACATGTACAACATAGCAAATGCAATGCAATAATATAAATTTGTCATTACACTTATAATAAAACCTCTAGCTTTCTTTATCTTACTAAATAAGTTAGGCCAATTATCATGTTTGTCATTTTGACCATGAATTGTGCAAACATAAAGCATCAATACCATAATCAACTAGGACAGTTTTGTTAATAAAAAAGGGGTTTTGGATCATTTTTATTTATTTATTTTGTTAAGTTGTTTTTTTTTTATTACATATACACACAAAAACATACCCAATTCATTTTATTCAAATCCTTCTCACAAGTGAATAAACAACATTATGTAATGTTTCTCTCTATGGTAACTGCACATTCTCCCACCTAAACAGGAATATTCTAGCATCCCATGCAAGCTCCCAACATAACAGGAATATTCTGGTTACCCATGTAGTCGCCACCCAAACAGGAATATTCTAGTATCCTATGTAGTCTCCCAACATATCAGGAATATTCCAGTTACCCATGTAGTCTCCAACCAAACAGGAATATTCTAGAATAACATAAAACATAGCTTAATCTATATACACCACTTAGCTGCCTGAGGGCAGTACCATTCTCAAGCCGAGCAAAGCATTCAGCTCCGCTACTCAGAGAAGTTGGTTTCACACAGCTGCCAGAAAGAACACATTGATAGACTAACAGGCTCAGGCTATAAGTAAATTCTTGTTTCCAACTGACCTATTGCACTGGCAGTAAACACGTCAAATTTGGTGATGCATAAACACATTTTCATATTTGTCCAATTGTGATGTAATCTAATTTGAATTTTGTTCAAGCACAAACATAAAAATCAATTTAACCTTGAGATATTCCATCTATTTTTGTTACTATGATCAGTAGGATAATTAGCTCAATTACATGTAATACATAAAACTGAGGTAATACACAATAATTAAGTGAATTAACTTCACACCAAGCTTGTTATCCTAAAAAATATTCCACAATCAATATTTTGATTAGACAATTCAGTAAATTATCACACAGTATCAAAATTCTTATTACCATACTATGTACCATAGGTAGGCCTATATTAATTCAAACATGATTTCAAACACATACATATGTGCATAGTTAGCACTGTTTGTTAGATATTTCACAAACTCAAGCCAGCACTGGTAGAATCCAAATGTATCCCTTCCTAAACTACTTTGTAATGAACTGTTGCCATATCTGTTTTTCAAAGAAGATATTTAACATATGTTCAAATTAGTCATCAGAAATGAAGAACAAGGGAGATAACACTGCTTTGGAAACGAAAATACAATGTAGCCATATCAGAATAAAGATTTAGGACAGATTTAGCACTATTGTATGTTGACAATGCTATTCCAGGAGCATCAGAAATAAAAGTAGACAATAAAACTAGCATTAAATAGATCATTTACCAATAGGCCTAACTAAGCCAGATATATATGTTGTAAATAAACGGACATAAATGTAACACCATAGGGTAAAATCAATACTCCTATTTTCAAGTTCTTAAAGGCAACTGAAAAAGGAAAATCTTACAATGTAGCACTATTCTAAAAGCTGACTAAACCTGATTAACTTAACTGTTGAAATTTACCAGTAATCTGGACATAGTCTTAAATGTCTTCAATATGCTCCTCTTTTGAAGATCTAATGAAAACCCATTGAGAGGGCAAATCCCATGACCTTTGCAAAGAACCAATCAAATTTCAGCCTAAAAAAATCTTGGGTTTGACGTCAATCAACAAAGGGCAACTCAGAGCAGCATTGTTGATTGACATCAGCTACACACTTCTCCTAACCAAACAGGCTAAATAAAAAGCGCTGTGATTGGTCACTAAAACAAATGCATATGCATGTTAGGGTCACAACCTCGGGGTCATGGGATTTGCCCCCTCAAACGGGTTTCATCAGATCTTGCAGAGAGGAACATATTGAAGATGGCGCTTTAATCAGACTGGGAAGTAGTACATCCTTCAATTTGTAAAAATACCAGTAAGCACCCTACGAAGCTCAGTTTGACAACTTTTCACATACTTCTTTGCACATTTCTTTGTTTTCAAAACATAAAACAATTTAACAAATGAAAATTTAACAATCGCTCTCTCACAAATACTTTCAACTCAATAAAACCACGAGTATCTATATCACAGTCACCTCACCGTTACGTTATTATTGCCATTCACAATCAGTCAACAAAATGATGTATGAATCATACCTCTCTCATCTCATGTGCTGCCGAAACATCTGTAGACCTAGTAACCTTCACACATGTCACAGACATGGGACCATATTCACAGAGCATGTAATAATTCCACAGAATTTAGGGGCCTTCGCCGTATGTTGTATTCACAAAGTAGTAATAACCATTATCTTTAAGGAAGATATCAGACAAAATTTATAGGTGTGGAATTTTCCGTGACTATTGTGAATAAGAAATGTTGTGTTGCGGAATGATTCCACAAATGTTTTGGATGTTAAATTTAAAACCCAAGACTGCTCTCCCAAGTTCAAGAAAAATTTGGTCAATATATTTCTGCAAGTGGCCTTTCATTAAAAAAATACAAATATACATCTGTGAGCCTATTCATCTTGAATTTTCCCTTCCAGTTTTCTTTGCTCTTTTACACCAGAAAACATTCATCTCGTGTCAGAATTGCCCTCAATCACTATCATCTCTGGGATGACATGTACTGATTTCAAATTTAAATGTAATCATTGTGACGTTCTAGGCTACCCAAAACTGAATATTTTGTTTCAAGCAATACATGTACATGTTGTTACCAAATCCAGGATAATTTTACTATCAAAAATATATCATTGTGGATTCATTAAAGAAAAAAAAAAGAATTTATGACCACAATGATTTATAAAGCTTACATGGACTTTCAATATATTCACAGAAATGGACACGACCACAATGAATATGGCCCACTGAACTTGGCCGACACAGAAACTTTCATCTTATACCATATGTATATATAATGTATTAAAAACACTAACACACACAAGTACTTCAATACAATTTGAACAGCACTATCGAGCCAAAGTAGTTATTAGACTGGCACACATTTCAAAGAACTCCAAAGTCTGATGAGCACGGGCGGGTTCTTCATCTACATCCATTTTGTCATCTGAAAAATGCAAAAATCAAGTACATTACAAAAATGCTGATCCATCTGATGAGGAATGCAAAGCAGATGTAGGATGAGGAATAAATCAAAATATCTAAAATGCCTATTTCAACATTTATACCAGTAATAAGACAAAGAATCATCCTTATCTACATGCTTCTTAACATGAGGAATTATTATAACTACATATCTCTTGTTAGCATCATACAACTATCAAAGACCAATCAAACTCACTGGATGTATCTATGACATGCACCATAAGAACTCTGCAAGTAATCTCATTAATGAGCAACAAAACTGTATCAGTGAATCGGAGCAAATATTCTTTTAGTATAATATTATATAAGAACCTATTGGACAGATATAAAACTGGACTTCAATTCAGCAGAATTTCACTATGTAAACTATATTGTTCTAGTGAAGAATATTTTGGTACACAATTATGAGCTAATTTATTATTTTAGACAAATAACACTTTTCCTAAACATTATGTTAGTGACTGTCTATCAAATGCAGATCTGGAACTGAGGCTCAGAACTTCTTCTGAATGACCTGGAATCATACTTCAAAGGGATACAAAATAATGTCTTCATCTTGTTACACACTGAAAGAAAATTTTCAAAATATTTCATCTATATCTAATCCTTGAATGAAGTCAATATGTACATGTATTTGAACAAGAGGCCCAAGGGGCCTTAACGGTCACCTGAGTAATACATTTGGTTGAAATTGGCCAACTGGTTCTTGAGATGAAGCCTGATATATGAAATCGTATAGTAACCCTGAAGTTCAAAATGTCTCAGCCAATCAGAGGCCATGGTGGCCATCTTGGATTTCACATGGCCCCGAAAAGTAACAACACTTGTGTGGGAC
>JACSZP010012568.1:5655-16258 GCA_016161895.1 Pinna nobilis | reverse complement strand
AATAATGTTCATTTCATTTGCCCCATGAAAAGGTAAAGTAAACGAACATCGATCGATATCATAATTCCTACAAGGAATACAAAATAAAGAGTTGGACAAATACGAATCCCTGGATAAACCAGATGTGGGATCAGGTAACTAGGATGAGTAAGCATCCCCTGTCGGTCGATCGCACCCGCCGTGAGCCCTACATCTATGCGTTCCTTATCTATTTTTAGATGACGCTCATCGTAATTCAAATTTTCAAAAATGTAGGTTGATATGCTTTTTCATCTACGAGTACACATTGTTTATCAGATCTTAGATTTTTCCCCTACTTTAATTTTTCGAACTTTAGGAATTTCATAAATCTTAAACGCTGAGATGCATCGATTCTACAGTAAAACGCAATTCAACATTTAAAGATGTGCTCATATTTCTAAAAATGCTGTTATACCCGAAACTCATATTGCATTGTTATAAATAAGTAATTTTTCAATTCATCTTTTGAAGGTGAACATCAAAAGTATTTGAACGTCTCGGTATAGAAAACTCATCTAGTCGCGGCGTCGTTTGAAAAAAATGAATAACAACAATTTTAGCTAGTGTTAAATTCCCAGAATTAGCGTAGAAATCATGCAATTTAAATAAATGTATGTAAAGCTGCTCTCTCTCCGCTTCGTAAATCTGGCTGACTGTTTGTTCTGATCGTACAAGTTTACTGCTGAACGGTCAGATGTACTTCTGTTCCGAAATAAAAAATAAAAAAAAGAAGTTCGCTGGTCGTAATGGCGACACACGCACTGTCTGGAATACCCAAGGGTTCAATTTAGACAAATAATAATGACTTAATTTAAGATATACGTCAGTCAACAAGATAAATTATTTCATTTTCAAAGTATCATCATCCAGATTTATTTTTTATATTCTGTGGAAAAGTGTTAATATAATAGTTTCAACAGCAGCCCTGGCTCCTCGATGGTTTTATTGATAATCTCTATTCAATGAAACCGCATTTTTGAAACAATAGAAATTTCCAATTTCTCATTGCTGTTAATGAGACTTTTAGACATAGCCAAACTAATAAGCAGCAATCTTTATATTTGATGCGATCTACGACTTTTCATCTAGATAGTACAAACAAGGAAAATCTGACGTGCTTCTTTGAATAACTGTATACCTGAGCGATTTTTCGTTGACTTTTATTTTCATTCTTAAATGAAAATTTGAATGTAAAAGAGAGCAAAATATTAAATTTACATGATTGGGCAATTTATGTACCTTCCATCAGTGGGGTAATTAGTCATTTAGGGTGAACTCAAGACCAGGGGCCCTTTTCACAAAAAAATATTACGATCAAAATCACTTGTAATCATGAGTTAGTTAGCAATTTTTCATTTGATCACAATTTAAACATTCTACGATAAAATTGACCATTGGAAATGAAATCTAATTTGCATAAATAATATAAATCAGATTATAATTATACTTAAAATTTGTCAATTAAACAATAATTAAATTTCATACGCTTACGACTACGGGTGATTTTTGTCGTAAGATTCTTTGTGAAAAGGGCCTCAGGTGAAAATATCTCCCGCCGGGAAAGGGAAAAATAACCATACTCGAAATATCAGGCATGCCATACAATTGATCTTTTTAAAATGTATTTTTTGTTAGGCATATAGAAAAATTCAGTTTTTATTTCTAGTAAACTGTGCTTCTCTCGGCATTTCATCTAATTGATATTAATTGACATTCGAAAATATTTGTTTTGGCATCGTTTTATATTTGAATAAAAAGTATTATACTTGTACATGCATTTACACTCTTTTCTAGAACCCGATTGATTTATTTCAGAAGTTGGGTTTTTTCTTTTGATAAATAAGGAAGAATACTTATTAGAAGTGGCCGTTTACCTGCATTGTGACAATTGCATTGATGTCAATTACCGTATATCAGGTTTTATTTGTAAAATCACTGTAAAAAACTGTAAATTATTTATTAAGTGAATACGCGAAATTAACACCTGGCGAAAATAAATTTGCCCGACATTAACATGCATCACACAACATAGTTCACTATAAAATGAATGCACACCCACGAATAAATGAAAGAAAGTTGATGTTTAGACAATCAGGAGGAAATGAAATGTCAGATGTTAGGATACAACAGTGACATCCGTGTTATCCTAAGGCTTGTCTATTTATCTTTGAATAGATCATTTCATACAAATGTCCAAACGGCTGAAATGTTTAGCATGTGACCGAAATCGCCTAGATAAGATAAATCATGCCAAATTTGTGAAAATGGAAAATCAAAAGAACCAACCCACGGTAACACCTGGTAGAATCTCTCTCTCTCTCTCTCTCTCTCTCTCTCTCTCTCTCTCTCTCTCTCTCTCAGAAATCGGACTATTTTTAAAGTTCTTTGATGTATTATTTGGTAATTCTCACAATTTCTCGATCATATTCGACTGTCTATCAGAAACAAAAACATTTCGAAATATGTTATCTGGTAATCTGCTTGTTTTTTACCTCCCACAGTCGAAGGTAGATTTCACTATATGATTCGATTGGCCATTTACGGCTCAAATCAAAATCATCTGTGTAGTATTACGAATTAACGTTGATTCAGGAAGAGATATATCCATAAATTCGTTACGGACTAAATGGAAGAAGAATCGTTGACATGGCTTTTTGAATTCCGCCAAACTACCCTTAGAAATAAAATACCAGATAGAGAGTAATCATTTTTTCATGAGACAACATTCGAATATAGTGAATCGAAATAATACGGACCTCTGAAATTTGGACCATTTCAAGGTTTTCATCTCTATGGAGAAATTGACTCAGAGATACTTTTCATCCAAATATTCCTCATTTTGTTTGTTCTTTTTAAAAAAGTAATTTTGTTGAGGAGAATCTGTTTTCTACACTCACAGCACTTTCTTTATCGTTTTCCTTTTGTACAACGGATTACTGAGAATTACTTTCTTACCGTAAACTTACTTACGAAATGAGTCATTTCTTTTTACATATCCCCTACAAAAAGGATAAATTATGTTAGTGTACCTAGGAACGATGTTCCTTAGATATTCACTTATTCTATTTGAATTTGACTGTGTACATATAGCGGCTTTACTCTCCACCTCGAGCGCTTACTCCTGCATGACACCTGTTCTCACCTCTTAATTTTTAGAGGTCTAAGTTTGTCCGATATCTGTCGGATTTGCTTATTGATTTTTTAATTCGCAGCAGCGAAAGAAGAATCCAATCCAACAGAGCATGAGAAGGTTATGTTTAATTCTGTATTAATATTGATCAAAATTTACAAATGTCAGTATACAACAACAAAAAAATACCCCATGTTTTCGATCCATGTGGTATTCCAAGGCAGATTATAATGTATTTATTTCAGGAATCGATATCTGGCAGAACAACCAAGTAACAGAGGCAGGAATATAACTGCCAATGCACGTGCCAAGGTTCTTGTAGTACGGGCGATGCCATAATTATAACCTATCCACTCCATCTATCATTATAAAACATTTAGATTTATCTTTTTCTTATGAAAAATTAGTTGCTCGCAATTTTATTGAAGTTATGTCATTATTCTAACAGATGAAATGCAAATGTTTATGAAAAGATTTTGAGAGTTTGATATGCTCGTAAAGTTTCAACAAATACACTAATAGGTCAACATGTGTTGTTGCCATCGACAAAATTTTGAAAGATTTTTAAATTATCATGACAAATAAGAGCAAATCATAATATTTAATCAGCATGATGCAGTAAGAGAAGCCAGAAGGCTGTAAGGAGAACACATTGGCGATAAGCATCAAGGATAGGCATTAAAATATAACATAATTTACAAGGTTAAGTGCATCAACAAAACTCAGTCTTGAAAGGAAACCGTAAAACTGTACGTCACTAAAACTTCGTAAGACATGCTTTCTTCGAAATTGATAAAATTTCATTGTGTGCATTCTATGTATTGATTAAGATTTGATAAAGGGTAATATGCAGAGAAAGAGACTCTCGTTTATAAATATACGGGGCATAAAATTGAACGTATTTGAAAAACGTAAGGCTTATACTTTACGAATTCAAATATAAATTTGTAAAGAACATTTCGGTCATACGTGTGTAGGAGATGGATACGTACTAATTAGACATTAGTAATGTTGTTTAGACTCCTACCCAAATATTTCCGATTCAAATATCATCCTTTCTATACATCTGCTTGTGTAAGTTCAGAACCCTCAATTCGTTAGATTTCAATATGCATGATAAATCAACAATGGAATGATCATTGTCGTTACCCGTTTCAGTTTTTCCTACAAGTGAAATTATCTCGGTGTACCGTTGATTCGTGAAAGTTGAACAAAAATATCATGCGCAAATGACCACAATTTTGTTACAAATAATTAATTGATATTTATCCTCCGCATCGGGATCGGGTTGCACATTGCATCGTTTTATCGTAATTATACGCCATTATTTATCTCATATATAATATCAGATTTGCAGTAATACTGCAATAGGGAGCATTTGTTTGCATTTGTACAAACTATTAAGAAGTTTCATTATATTAATTTTGGAGTAAAATATATCTCACGGCGATTTATCGTATTACATGAGATTGATTATTTGTAAATAAAATATTGATTTATAAGAGAGACTATTTTATTCTCTTAAATCAATTAAAAGGCCAATGTCAAGGAATATTTACAGGACAAGATCAGATTTCTGGTTTAATATTTGCATAAATGAATCTTGAGACTAGTGCACTATTAGAGTGAGTACATGACTATTTTAAGTTATACCATACAAAACCAATGTTTGTAAGTGTAAACACAATATGCACCTTCTGATAAAACCTTTGTCAAACCTGATTGAATTGGACTTACTCTTCTGTAAGTTCCATATTTTCGCAGATATTTATATTGGCGAATTAGCAATAATTTCTTTTTTCGCAAGACATTTTCTTGGCGGGTTTGAAACCAAATGTGCTACACTTGAATGACATTATGATTGTACGTCTCGGATAATAATACAGTGGAGCCTCATTAATCCGGGCACCTTCGTTCCCCAAGTAAATTGTCCGGATAAACTAATCGTCCGGATTACTGAAACAACTTTATCATAACTGCCGATGCAAGTTGAGAATTTCGCTCCTTTGAAATTTCGGGTGGAAGGTAAAACATGCGGATTATTGGCGTCCGGATTAATGAGGCTCGACTGTATTCAGGGAATATTCATATTTTGCGTGTAACGGCTTTTACATATTCACAATAAATGACATAACTAATTAATTGATCAATACAACAAACTAGATAAACAGTACTTTATCAAATATACAGATAGAGGAAAATTTATAAGCTTCCTTGCTTTCGGAATCTGAATTATCTTTCAGAGTGTTAACAGCGATTTTGAAATGACTAGACATTCAGAGCTTTAATTTCAAACTCTGCTAAGTAATTTAACATATGGACCTTTTATAAGTTCATTTAAGGGTATATCCGTGGATAAGGGGATGAAACTACCGGAATAAAGAACCTTTACTGAAAGAGTCAAATAGCTACTAAACTGAAGAAAAAAATATCAACCGTAGTCAATGATCTAGCTCCATATAAACCGTCCTGTAACATGAATCACTTATCCTCGTATTCGTAATTGATTTTTGTTAACCAGGAATCTAAGTTTCTAAAATTTATTTTCGTCTGATTTTGCCATTTTTCTGTAATTAAGTCCGTAAAGTGACGCACGCATATTCTGGATAAAATTACATCTACTGGCATTTTCGAGAAATGTGATCTAGACCGTGGACAAAATGTCTAGCACTGATTGTAGATAAATACAAACGGCGTCTCTTATATGTTTCAACTGCACATGTTTCCAGTAAAAATAGAAAACAACGCTTATGTGTCATTGTGTAACAGGAAGAAGGTAGTTGTGTTTCATTACAAGCCATTAGTGGCAAGAAACATAAAGAAAGACAAAAAAAAAAGAAGAAAAAATAAGAAAGAAAAAAAGGAGAACAAAGGTATCGATGAGAAACTACTTGAAATCATTCTTATTCTAAGGAGCAGATTACTTCGTTATCTGAGGCCGTGCCAATAAAGTAAATTGTGATTTTTTGAAAAAAAAATTAAATTTCGATGTCAGCTTGTCAGAACTGACATCGTGACGCCCCTGACTAAGGGACCATACGCCATGAAGCATAATCAATTAATAAAATAAGAAAAAATATACGAATCCCCATCTTGACTTATCCGTAGTAGGACTGAGACCAGATTAATCTAAATTGATCTTCTATGCCATGCTGTGTTGCATTGTGATTTCTTTAAATCAGATTTGGTGGCCAATCCCTAAAAACATTTCTCACCAACAATCAAATACATTTACTACGTTTCTACATATTATGACGGTATTCTAGAGTTAGTTTCTTTCGCGGGTAAGTCATTGCACTAATTCAAGTGCAGGGTTTAAATTTCTCCATCACTTCAATTCACATTCACAGCAAAACTAATGACATTAAGAGTACGTTCTTATTAAATTAATGAACATGACAATTACCGTTTAAAACTTGCGATGTTCTCCTCATTCGATTACACCTACTGTATACAGGGAAATCCCCCAGTTTTATTTTCGCCCCTATCTACCTTATTGTCAGTGGACGAATTCAAAAACTGGGCGAATTCAAAAAGATAAATTAATTATATAGAATTGTGACCAGACTGGGTGAATTCAACACTGGGCGAAACTGTTCGCAAGTGCATCAGGACGAAAATAAGACGAAGCGAAAATAACCTTGTATACAGTATTTACAAATATCTTACCTAACATAATAGCCACGGTTGCAATAATAACATACAACTTTAATTCTGTCAATACTATGGTCCTTTTGACTCATTCTTATGCTACGGTCGTTACCATGACTTATTTATAGTATTTAATCAAACCTGGGGGTTTGGCTAAACCTTGGTGCTTACGACGGCAGTAGACGTAGTAGTAGTAGTAGTAGTAGCAGAAGTCCGATCAATGACACAATCATCATTGCACTATGTTAGATCAATCATCATATTAATGACATGTGTTATAATTGTTTAAAATACTTTTCATGTAATAAATATCTATAGAACTCCCGTATCAGCTGCTGCAGTATCTAATTCTTGATCCTCAACTATTTGTTCCTGAATGTCATACATTGTACGGCTATTTGCAATGCTGCATTACAATGCTGCTGGCTGGGTTACAAAGCTGAGAGAAGTTTGTTTTCACAACAATGCATAGTCGATCAGTGTGTTGCACATCTATAATTGATGCTATTTGATAAACACAAGGTATTTATCTTGGTGGCACATTTAACATCGTTTTGCTAATTAAACAACTTGGTAATTGGTAACCAGTTTGACAAGAGAAATATTAAAAGCACTATTCTTTTCAGCGCTAATGACTCCCAGGTCATGGTCGCTACAAAAACAGATTGTGACTTTGAACTATTGGAGTTATAGTTCTTCAGCATACATACTGTTTTACTTTCGCTGTTAAATTTCTTGAAAGCAGAAAAAAAAACTTACACAAAATAATTTTGTAAGATTTTATTGAAGAAGTAGAAAAATACTTCAATATAGAAGACGTTACTCAAGTGTACATATATACGTTGTGTACAACGCTACATTCTTTTCCAATAATGAGATGAAGACTTTGAAAGATATTCAGCTAGAAAATGGTAATATGAATCAGTTCACTTCTAAACATTCAATGAAACTTCAAAAGATTTTCCAAGTTTCTGTCATCATGTTTGTAAGTGTTCGTGGTTAATATTATATCTAATCCTTTAAATGGATGTTCTTCGAGTGTGATATGTTCAATTTCAGTGGTTTTCATTTATAATAATGACATAAACATGTGTTAGGTGATCAAAATATAACAGAATTTCAACAGTCATAAGAATATGATACGGTATACACACGATGTATGTATATATATCAAAGTCTCTAAATTCTTGAAATGTTCAGACTAGTACAGATAACTTTTTTTACAGAAAGAAACAAAAAGGGTTTGTTATTTAAAATGAAAGAATCTAAATAAACAGCATTCCAAATAGCAAAGCAACAAAAGAGAATACTGAAAATTTGACTGTTGAGCCAGTGTTTCCGCAGTCCGCTGGGGCATTTGCGTACTGTAATCGAGGAGAAGTGACGCCGACCCAGAAGACAGGCCGAGTCTGCACAAATGTTGCCCTGAAAACAGAACATCATAGATTTTATACGTTTCTTGTTCAGCCATTTTTAAAAAATGTTATCAGATAAGTATATGACAAAGCTTCCATTATTGATATCCTCTATCTACTTTGTGTTTTTGTTTCTCCAATAATCATCTATATAATATTGTACTTTTATTGTTTTATGCGATTTTGTCATTTATTTACCATCATTTTCTTTCCTTTCACGCGTGCTTGAATGCGTATGCGCAGTTCACGATCAAGGCTACACAATTTCATTTTCAAGAATTGTAAAAATTAAACGTTACCGGAAATCGTCGGTGAGGAATTACGGAAAAGACTTGCATGTATATATTTTTGATCAATTTATCATTGTTCCATGCAATTAAATCCACTTCTGTGTCTTTAGTTTATTTATAGGCATTACAAATTTGAATTTGCTAAGTGCATAAGAATATACTGATGATCAAAACAGTATGTTGGGAATGGAGGGATCGGAATATCGCCATAACATGATACCATAAAGCTGTAGAACTTACACGAACTGCATGTCGGTACTAACACCTTGTGGAGCCGTCCAGTAGAATGTGCTTGTTGTTGTTTCAGTATTATTGGAATGGCCTACTGCACTCTAGAAATGAAAAGAAAATGAGAATGTTTTCATTTTTTACACACTTTTTTTTTCTTAAAAATCATATTATGTAAAATTTTAAAGTTTATTTATATCGTTATTCATAGATTTACTAATCGTTTCTTTTCCATATTAGTTTCCGCTTTCAAACGCAGTGCAGAAGAATTTTGAATTTTATGTAGTGATTTTACCTTAGACTTCTATGATTTTACACGTTTTGTATGCCAAGTTCGATAACTCTAATAATCCGACATCTACTGCACTAGAATATTTCATTCAATATCCAAATGCATCGATGGGATATTTCTTCAAATTCTGTTCTCGTTTTTGAAGATTAAACCGTACTCCAAAAAATAGTTTCACAGATAATTTCTGTTCATTCAATGTAAATACATCATGGAAAATGGTGAACTGATCGGGTCGGAATGTATTACATGTATATCAATGTGTGCAGCATAGAATTTCATTAGTATTCAGAGATATCTCCATATCAATATAAGTGAAAGTTTCTTGGGTGAGACATTTAACAATAATATAACCGTCAGGGGGAGGAACCCACTAATTACAGGCATCAATACAAAGAGTGAAAACAAATGAGGTATCAAAGACTTACTGCAGTATTCGAATTACAGTCGAGAGTCTGTAAATATGTCTCGCCAGGCAATAAGCTGAATTGTCCCCTACTTATTTGTGGATCTGCTGGATTGCAACCAACTGGTCTAGCCTGAACAAATACCCCTCTGTATGCAGTAGCGCCTGTAGCACTCACGGTCACTGAAACGAAGCGGAAATACATCATAGACTCTAAGTATGACCAAACAAATCATTCCAATATTAACCATAGTATGTATCAGACACGCTAGTAAATTCAACATTAAAATATTCCGTATCTGAGACATTTGAGCACATTTTAACACTGGGCACAGTCTGCACCAGTTAGACTGAATAATTAAACATATACCACAGTCTGTATCCGTCGTAGTCGGAAAATTAAGAAATACAACATTTATCCATTGAACTTTGTGTAAATTAAGACTTGGCAGTTCAACAGTGAAGAGTTAGTTGGACGGAGTAATTCAACGATAGTTACATAGCCTATATCCGCTAGACTGAATAATTCAATTAGTCGTTTGGTTGTATTGTTCCTCAACGTCCAACTCGATAATCTTTCTCTTATATCGAGACGTTACCGAATGCCGATGAAGGCGACAAATTAGGACCATGCGCGGCACTTAATGTCAGCGTAGAGCAGTAAAGGTATCTTAACGTGCCGAAAACTACTGTGACATACAACCTCGGCGCGGATTCGAACCCGTGACCTCGCGATCCGAAAGCTAACACGCTTACCACTGAAAGACAGGGACCCCGAATATTGCAACATTAAACATGATATATTTGTATCTAAGGTGTCTGCTAGATTCAACAGTCTGTGCCCGTTGATTAATATTAAGAAGTTTCTATCAGAGAAACTTGGTAACTAAGCAATGAATATATCCGTACTGATAGTTCAACATTAAACACAATCTGTACATATCAGTTGGTAATTCGTCATATTCATGATGACAAGATTGTGTGATCCAACATTAAACAGTCTGCTTCCGACAAATTTGGTAAGTTTACATCAAATATAGTCATTATACATGTAATTCAATATTCCATACAATCTGTATCCTAACATCAAATATTATGTTTCCGAGAAACTGAGTAACTAAGAATTGAATATGGCCATTTCAATAATTCAACATTCAAATTTGGATCTTAATC
>JACSZP010012553.1:4541-20969 GCA_016161895.1 Pinna nobilis | reverse complement strand
CTCGGCACTTAGGGCCGTAGAGCAGGGAGGGTTCTTTACACCTACTGTGACACGGGGCATCGGTTTTTACTGTCTCATCCGAAAGACAGGGACGGCCAACTGCGGAGCGGCGCTGACGCGGCTCGAACTAGGATCTTCAAATTCGCAGTCGAACACACTAACCACTCGGCCACGGAGGCCCCGGATGACAAAGTAATTTGTCGCTATGACAACACTTGTCATCAACATCTGGCCACAATATATTACCCTGGTTGAAGGGCGATATGAAGATTTCTTTACCCGCGGGAAATATGACTTATCTTGGGTAAACAAATATTCATATATCCCTCCAACCAGGGCAATACATGTGTATTAGTACAGCCTAAGCACACAAACAGAGGGAACTATTGACAAACTCGAGCAGTTGTTTCCCTAATGAAAAGTGGCTAAAAGATTTAATTTTTTCAAACGAATTAGAATGTCTTTTAAAAATTAGAACTTAGTTTGGTGTACATCGTGTTTGAACATGGAATGGGTTGATTCTACTTTTGGGAGTAACACTTGAATGTTTTGGTGAAATAAGGGAGGAAACGTATATATATTATGAGGTTAATTTAGAAACAGACATCAATTTCCTCAATACGTGTGCAGTATATGATTAACTTAGTGTTCAGTATTGGGCGATGGGTATGACCGAATCTGCTAATTTATTAAATCGGATTTCACGCATGTCGAACGCATAACTTTCAAAATCAACTGCATAATGTTCAAATATTCTTATTCACATAGTTAAAATTCTACTTTTCCTTTGCTTACAATCTAAATAACACTGTATATTTATTTTATACAATAATGTAGATGTAAAAATGTCGTTGTTGTTGTCTTGTTGAATCTTTCTTTTATGTTGAGATGTTACTGTGTGCCGGTGAAGGGCAACAAATCGAGCCTCTTCTTGGCAGTGATGACCGTAGAGTAGGGAGGATTCTTTAAATTGCTGACACTTACTGTGACACATGACCTCAGTTAGAAAGACAGGTGGCCAACCGCAGCGTGGCTCCAATTCGAACCCATGACCTCACGATCAGAGGGTGAATATGCTAAACCACTGGGCCCCAGATGTGAAAATAAAACAATCACCAAACAAAACGTACATAGGCTTAGATTACTACATTAGACTACATTACTTAGTTGATAGTACCTTGCATTAAGAACTTTTATAAAGTTAAATTATGGTAAAGAAAAAAAAATAACAATGAAAAAAGAGACTTATGGATTATTTAGTGAAAAATAAAAATGAAATAAAATGTTAATTTCTACAGGCAAATATTTGTCACATAACATCCGGATACGAATTTGCAGATTGAAAAATCTACCCGGTAAGCTTGGTATGATCGGACAAAGTAATCTAAGTTATCTCCCTTTAGTTTGTTGTAATACTGTAAAATGGACATTTTATAAAAGCTTCCTTGCTAATATGGCAGCGACTTTCCGGAGGATTTTGACAAAATGATTCTTCAAAGTAGAGCAATTTTGAATGACAGTTGCCGTGTTCAGTTCTAAAGGTATCAAAGATCAAAAATCATATACTCATACAATCAAGCACACACAAATCTCATAGTATATAAAGAAAAAAGTACAAGAATTATTTTTGAATCGAAGTTCACACGTTTATATATGCTTGGTAATTTGCTGAAAGTTGGCATTATTAATCTAATTGTTACAGTAATTGAGAATCTTGAGGTAATATATAAGCACACTCATACAGGCTTACAGTGGCATAAAGCTCACCTGACCAACCAAAAGCTTTATTAGGGGTGTTGGACTTTTCAAATCTAACAGTAAAAACATACTTTATCATGAAGCATACTGTGTCTTTAATGTGATGATATATTATAAATATCACGCTTAATTTGTCTAAATATAGAAGTGTTTTCACTTTATTTTCTTATGACAACTTTGTTAACCTTTGTACATATTGGCAAATTATTCTGAATATACTTATTCACATATATCTGATATTCTTTGTTGATGTCTGTAATCAATCACAAAATATTTCAAAATAGTCTTACCCTGTAATGTAGACTGTCTATGACGTTTTCTAACTTCGGGTACAGCCTCTTTTTCCGAACACTCTTCATTTTTGCCTCAGCCTCTTTGTCGTTGTTAGTTTGGGAGTTTTTCTGACTCTGTTCTTGTGACCCTTTCACCTGTGGTGCATCTTCGGTACCTTTCTGTTCTGTTTCTTTCTTTCTTGTGTCTGTATTATTATCAGCACCCTTCCTTGAGGCATTAGCTAACCTTTCATTGACAGCTGCCTGGGTATTCTTCAGTTCAGTTAAATCTGTCACGGTGGCATAGGCCAGATCTGATTTTGGTCTTTCCCCCATTTCTGTCGCCGTCTTCGTTCTATGTGAAAAGGTCCTTGGGCGTCCTGTAATGTCTATTGCAAGCCTCTTGCAAAATAGATTTGTACGAATGGCACCAAGTCCTTCTTTGTCGTACCTAAACAGGACAAACAAACATTTTATATGACCATACTAAAACCCGGGGAGTAAAAAAGGGTGTCCAATTAGCATAGCGTTTCGCGCACTCGCCTCTCACCAATGCGGGTGATCCTTGGATTTGACAAGGGAGTATGTGTGATAGTTGTAAATTCGGACACGTGGATCGTCTCTGGGTATTCCGGTTTCCTCCCACAACAATGATCCCCCTACGCCAACATTGGGGCGAACGAGGGGCATTGAAACAAACTGATATATCTTGTTGGTGATTAATCGTTGTTAAATAGATGGAGTTTAAAATTTTTTAGTATACATAAAAGGTATAAGTGTTGATTATATATTTATACAGAAATAAACGAATTCCCTAATTAAACTCTAGACTATTATGCATCCTGTGATATGAATATAAGAAACGGAAATCATTTTAACATTTATGAAGCATAACAATATTGCTGTTTGAACATATCACATGAACGGTGTTGTCATGAAACCAAGGAAAATATTAAATCAGGTATAAAGCGGTACAACTCCAATAATCTGAGAGCAGAATATCCTAAAGTCCACGTGTATGTTTCCAGGGGTTTCTCAAACATTTAAAACTACATGTAGTGCCCGTCCTAATCGACTAGTCGACTGCTTGATTATCAAAACTAATTGTATGTCCCCGAAGGACGTTCGGATAATCAGTTTTCTAATGTTTTCTGTTAATTTTTTTCATTTTAATTTTTCTTTACCTAGGCCTGTAGTTGCGAAATAATGTTTTGAAACAAATGACAAAAAGGTAATTTTGTAATAGAAACTGAAAAAAACACGGTGAAAACAGGTTCTGTTTACCTTTGCCAAAGAGTTGTGAAGTCAACATCTTTCAAGTAAATTCCTAGTTGAGCATATGCCTCTCGAAGTTGAGGAGGGACTACCCTTCCATTGGGTATAAAGCAAGCTTCAGGGAACACTTTCCTGGCATCATGTCTGAAAATTAGATAAAAAAGTATGGCTAGAATAAAAAAAAAAAAACCTTATGAAATTTACATGTGTATCTTTACTGTATGAATATATTCGTGTGTAATTTTTGTGACATTTTACAAGATTGGGGGATTATTTCAAAATATACATACGAGCTATTGTATATAGGGGAATTTTCGCCCTCATCGTCAGTGGGTGAATTCAAAGCTAGGCGACTTTAAAATAGTCAATCATCGAATAGAAATCTGTGGAGACAGAGCGAATTTAAAACCGGATGAAACGGTTTGCAAAGTATTAAGTCGAAAATAACCCTGTTTACAATATTTCAATATTTCCCCTTGTTAACTCCAATTCTTGCAAAATATGTAGGTTACAGAAGAGAAAACATTTGCTGTTATCCTGAACACAAATATGAAAAACTCGGTATAATATTTGATATATGATGTTCGTTTATTTCACAATTGTGATTAAACCAACATTTACTTCGAGTCACAGGAAAAAGTCAACAAACTGAAATATTTGTTCTTATAATCAATACAATATAACAAATTTGGAATCTTTGCCTATTGGCTATTCCATTTTCAAATTACCTATAACCCAAAAGGAATTGCACTTTAACTGCTGGGTTCGACATATCCGCATATATACAGTGGTAAAGATAAAATGTTTATGATATTGACAAACTCGTATTTTGTTTTTGCTTCTGCCAATGCCACTTTAAACACACAAAAAAGCTGTCAAAAATTATGTTATTTACAATTTCTGTCTATAGATAAGATACACATACAGAGTTGCCATAAGGAAACATAGGAAAGACACAGATCTGGAAAATGATGAGAGGGAAGCAGGTGCCACGGGAAATTCATAATCATCCATGTAATATTAACTGACATATTTCTACCTGAGCATACTGTTCACTACCACATGTGTGATTATTTTATACTCACATTGTTTTGATATTTTCTTTGAAGATTGTCTCAGCAAATGGCGCAGAGATAAATGGATCATATTTGGTGATGTCTGTCCTTCTCAAGTGAGGCTCTGGAACATTTCTTTGTAGATCCTCCCCTGTCCTCTCAAATGTGTTGACCCAACCATTTTTGGAATCCTACAAAATCAAACGTGCCCTTTCATGTGAATATAAACATGTATCTATTTAATGTTCCATACAGGAATCTTTCACTTAGAATGAGACGTCACTATATAGAAATGGCTTCATATGAAAGAGAGATCATACCAATGCCTTATGCACATTATATATATCTGTAGAAATTACGAAGTCAAACATCTAAATGATAAAGTTCAAATTGAAGAAAGGAGACCTATTTGCCCGCATACTTACAAATAAAACAGGAATGAAATTCTGCAATGATCCATCGAGTCAATGGGATGTTAATGCACAATCAAAATGAACTCTATGCTCTTTAGAAATTATGTTAATAAGATTTGATATACTTAATCTATGTTCAAATCAATTTTTCATATCATTTAACCCCTGATTTCCAAGTTCAGCTTGATTGGACTGATATTCCACATTTGCTTCTTAATTGTGTAGCCCCTATTTTTACCGTTTATACCTATGGCTATTTCGACCGAGAGATTGATGAGCGTAGCATAAACCAATAGAAGCTTTCTTTTTCTATTTTGAGATCTATTAAAATATGACAAAGAAGAAGGATTAGTAATAGAAGATGTAAATCGAAAATAAAAAACAATGTCACCTCCATTAATTTTACCTTATCTTGTAGACTGGACACAAACGTATCAAACGAAATACTGTCTTTGCCCTCAAGTCCATTGCTATGAATAAATGATAAATTTGAATTAATTGAAGCGAAAATCTATATACTGTTTACAGGACATATGTAGGAAACATATTTAGAGTGATGAGTGTGAATTAGTCACCCTCTTATTAGTAATACCTGTATCTTACTACTTCCGTACACCTGGTCTTACTCCTTTTGGGGATTGCAATGTTTCCAAATTGGGAACGTTTATACTCCCAATATGTCGTAATCTATAGGTCATCGTAATGCATGGGACTTGGTTTCGATTATGTCTTGAAATTTTCTATTTCTAAATATAACCATAATTTTTTGTGGAAGATTTAGATAAAGACACATGCTGAAACACTCGGCTGCAAACAATCAAGTCAATGAACAAAAATATCAAACGTATTTTCTTTGTACTAATAAATAACTCTGTATATATATTTTGCAGTGCAATATATTCATTCCCGAGAGCCACGAACTTGAGTAAAAAGTAAGAATCACCTGTTTCTCATGGAAATAATTAAAAGTTTTTAATCTTTATTTTGTTTCTCTTGTTTCTCAATAATTTCAAATATGCAATAAAATGCAAATGTTACTGCTAGAATTGGTTTAACAAAATAAAGCATTACTTTGGGTAATATCACACAACGAGAGGGTAAGATTACCGTATATATAGACTGTGTAAGGTAAATTCCTTTATCTAACACTTATTGTTATACAGTTCCTTTCTTTCGATCTGACAAATGTATTTTCAATCAAGATTATCAGTCAATAGAAAAAAATGACAATAAAAAGTAAGTACCAGGCTCCACAATGCACTTTTAAATTAAGTTGTAGTTGGCCACTTACTACAAGTTAATGTTTTAGGTTGTTTGCCTTCTTATCGTCGGGTCTCGGTTCGAATCTAAGCCACGATTGCTCCTGTTATTTGAATGAAACAGAAAAATCCGAGATCCCGAGTCACAGTAGCGTGAACGACCCCCCCCTTCGTACTCTGAGGCCTTAATTGCCGAGCATAGGCAACATTTGTCGCCCTTCGTCGACACATGATGTCATCTCCATATACATGTAAGTGAAAATTCTTGAGGGGGACATTAAGTAACAATACAATCTAAAGCATATCATAAACACATTCATAAAAGTCAGATAAATTAGGTCGACTTCCATACATAGGTCAAAAGAAGTTACTGTGCCGAAAATCAAAAATAGATTTACTTTGGATTTAAGATTTAGACAATTCAACGTACAATTATGAACACATATGTTCTATAATTGGTGCATTCGTTTATATTAATATGATTAACTTCTAATGGTACATTAAATATAATCCAAATATTTAGACCAAATTCCAAATGAATTTGACTGCGTCACTTATGTACTTATTGCTTAGACAGATTGAGATATACACTGGAATTCTCTATTTATGGAATTAAGGCTATTGTTTCATTAAATACCTTAGCCAACATAAGTAATGTCCTGTAACATATGAGTAAACTTCTTCAAAAGTATAACATGTTTTTCTTCAGAGCTTAATTTCAATTAGGCTTATCCATTCCACAAAACGACTAAATGTTTACTCTTAAGATTTATGTGTGTTAATCCAGAGGTATACAAATTCAAAACAGAGTTTATATTTTACCCGTGTGTTCTGGATCGTACATGGCACTCAGGATATGGCTAATGTGTATTTTAATTTATATTTAAATTGAAATTTAACTCCTCAATATTGTAACTCGGACACAGAAGAACAAAACATATAATATGCATTTCAACAGCAATTGTATTTTTAGTAAGTAAGATATATCTAATTATAAAAATCTAACATTGACTGTCATACATATATAAAGTATATCCATTAAATATAATCAAATTGACAGACAAGGGCCCAGGTCGGATGGTATTTATAATTTCTATCCACTAAACATAGAGAAACATGCAGACAAGGGACCAGACAGACGACATCATATTAATCTATTAATCCCGTTCAATGGGTGCAAAAGTGTCTTCGAATTACAAAAGAAAATTAACGAAGAAACCCCAAAACAAGATCTTTATATACATAGTTGTATAAATCTTATCAATATTTCACCAATGTGACGTTTTCGATGCCTTACCACACGGAAATCTAATGGGACCCGAGGAAGAGGTCAAATCCGATAAACTCTGACGGGAACTTATCACACTTCTTTTTACGGAAAGTGAAGGTACAAGTGGTTAACTGAAGTATCTAATAGAATAGTTCCGAATTAGGACTTATAATATAGTCAAACCCGGATATATCTTAACAGATGAGGTCTTAACTTCTCTTTGTTTCAATACACCAGGGTTCCCTGTAAGTGAGTTTCACTGTACTTATTTTACAATTACTACAATAATCATTTTTGCACCAGCATATTCTGAACCACGTCGTAAGTATGAACTGATATAAGGTTATGTAAATTAAAGGTTGCTGGAACGACTGTTAATCATGTTCTAGTTGAAAAACAAATTATCTTACCTCTTGAGTAGTTTATTAAACTGATCTGGAGTTACATAGCCAACAACGCTGTATAGAATCCTGAGTAGAGCTTCCCTGTAGAAAGTAATACGTATGCTGATTTAGTAGTAACGTATCTTCATGTAATTGATAGAAAGAATATAAAAAATAACGTAAAATGGAACCAAATACATTGGAACATGTATATATTGAAACCATTTGAGAATGTACTTTTCTTTCAAATAAACGGTTTACAAAATTATCGGGTAAAACTAGTTATAAAGTGATTTAGCTGGGGAACGAAAATTATTTCAAATTAAGCGGGATTTCAATGTATCCGAGTTCAATATAAGTTAGTTCCACTGTAATTATCTACCAAAGATTCAAGTCTGGCAGAATATTACAATTCGGGATAATTACAGTTGCAATATGAAAAGCAATTGTTAATATCAATGGGAAGGGATCAACCACATCGACTTAGTTAGAAAGTGATCTACAGAAATATTGTTTTTTTTATTATGCAGATCCGGCAGATACCCATTAATACTATTGTTCGTTTGCAAATGCTTCTTTCGATTATATTTTGTTCATAAGAAGACGACACAGAATGAACCTTGACCTATGCTTGGCACTTATGATAAGTGAATGATCTTCAATATGTCGATACAGTGGAACCAACCTATACTGAAATCAGTTAGACTGATATCACACTTAACTTCAAATGATTTTCACTCCCCGGCTATAAGACTTTATTCCTAGTTTAACCCGGTTATTTTGAAAACCCTGTTTATTTAAAAGAAAATCATATTCCCCTATGGTTTCAACATATCCGAGTTCCACTGTACATTTTAAACGCAGACCTCAGGCTTTTCTAGCCGCGTCCTACAGATACATGTATATACTGTCCAATGTAAATGAATCATTGGCCTTACTACTAATTGACATATCTGAACTTCATAAATACACGTATCAACTTCAAAATGAAATGTCTTTCATCTCTGGTTCAAAAAGGGTATTAAATGTATATATTTGTACTACGAAGGCGAGGCTTGCTGTACTTTTTAAATCTTAACATATATATTGCATAATATATAATCTTTTTTGCCTTTCGGGTCTAAGAGACAAAATATTACATTACTTACGTCGACAGACACTACAGAACAGGCATTATGTAGCTATTAATTAAATCTATCAGGTCATAAAACTCTTGCTGTTGTTCTCCTGTTCTTTCATTTGAACAGATAAGCTATCGAATGCCAATAACGGACTTCAAATTAAGACATTTCCAAGGCTTTTGGGGCCTTTGAGCATTGAGAGATATTGATGACACCTCAGGTTTATTGTCTCATCCGAAGGACAGGTAAAGCCATTCGTATCTGTCAAGATTCTAACCCATGAACCTAGGACATGCACTCTAATGCTTAGCCAGCGACTCGGTCGTAGCCGAAAAAATCACGTGTACGATAAGCATCTTTGAATCCTTTTGAATAACAATACATAGGGTTGGATATTGTGAACAGAGTAATAAGAAGTTTTAAAAATCGTAACAAAGCTGAACTGTCTGACTGACCGAGTGAAAAGTATGCTGCGTTATTGTTATTTTGAAAAATAACACAGAAAAATAGGAAAACATACATTCAATTGAAAAAATATTTATATTTTATCATAAAAACGTAATACTAAATATTTCCATTTACCTGGATACATTTCCCTTGCCTGTCGGATCGTTTGATTTAAAAAGGTGACGCAGGGCATGAGTTCCCGTAGAAAATTTCTCTTTCACTCTTTCCCGTAGCTAGAAACGAAAGTTCAATTTCTATTAATATTTAATAATGATTATGATATTACAAAGGATTAAATGAAAAAATCTAATTTTCATTTCAGGACTATCTGCGCTATCAAATTCTATGATGATATGTTAAAAAACCCCAAGAGACGGTATTCCGGTCGGATAATGATTACGATAACGTATCAAAATATAAAAGGACATGGAATTAAGAGATACATATTTATTATGATGTCTATTTGTTATCAGTCATATAATCTTCACTTTTAATACAATAATGGAACTAAATCATGCACCATGTGATACCCGATGACATTTGTGCGAGGATATTGTCTTTATAAGTGATAGATTGACACTAGAAGACGCTCCCCCGAACTAACGTCTCTTCAGCGGGAAGATGGCGTAGAGTTATGTTCCATCACCATCAGAGACACCGGTACAGCACAAACTTTATTGGTTATCACGTGGTACATTAATTTTTTCCTTTATGTTACCTCTTCAGGTGCTTGACCGGGTCGCGAACCTGCTTCTGACCTTTTTTGTCGAGATTTATATGGACCAAGTTCAAATTCTGAAAAAAGAAATATATCATTTCACAGGAAACGTTGAATGATTAAGATGCAAGAAAAAGAATGAAATCATGATGATGAAATAAAGATGAAAGGACAAATGAGTGGTGAATGTATTATTGTAGATATAATTTAGGCAGCAATAGTAAATTACGTAATAGATAGATATACGTATGTATATATACACACCCTGCTATGTGTTGTATAGTTATGCCATAGAAGTGCACCTTGAGAATAGAAACTTTTACAAGTTCTTACTATATGTAGATTTTCGTTGAGGTTTAATCATAAAGAGTTACTCAGTGCAAGCAATTTACATTATTAAAAGTGAAAAGCCTCTTCGATATATAAGTCACTTAAATAATAGACATTCAAAATAAATTGAATTTGGAAAAATTATGAACTAACTCTTATAGAAAAAATCACCTTATGGTCAGACACGCTTACTTCTGTCCTTCACCGTAAATAGATATATATCACACACACTCATATGAATTAAATCCCACTCCGGTGCGAATATAGATGATACACTCAGCATATACAGAATGATATTTACAAAACCTTTAGATTTAAATTGAATACATTAAGAATCTTTACAACAAGATGTAATATAGTTAGATAACTATAAATATACTGTAATGTCAGACCAAGATACATCTTAACGTGACAATATATGATTATTTGAGGTAACGACTTATTTACTTTCTTGTTATAACGACAATGTACCCCATTGCAACAGCACAATAGTGTTAACTTGACAATGCTGTACTGTAGAAGAGATACTAGAAGTGGAGTGTGAGAGGAACCTGACCACGCCTGTAGTGCAACTGTGCACGAAACCTCGTTATAGTTCTGCCTTCGTTCTGAACTGAGAGAAGAGAAACAAATAAAAATATTTCCAGTAATATTTCTGGTAGTCAAATGAATAAAAAAGATCAGACGCTTATGACGCATGCATATAAAAAGGCAAATCTGAAAATAATTGAGACAGTTGAATTTTGCAAATTGCTGAAATCAAATGGAGTAAAATACCGCGGCAGTACTGCGAGGATTCCGAAAATAAAACTTATGTGTAATGTGTGTCAGAAAAGAAAGAATATTGCAATAATATTTTATTTCTGCTAACTAAAAATTCCATTGTGGGCTTGGAACAATTCACAAAAATCATCAGGGAAATGGGATCGAAATTCCACCACCAAGAATAAGGGTTTGGGTAGGGGAATTAATCTCTTCTCTCTTTTGAACAATATGCGATCAACCAGAACTTTCACTGCAAATATCAGATATCACACATCATAAAAACGATTTCGTATGAACTCAAAACGGTATATAGTCTGTAGTTAATTCCAATGCACATCAACAAGGCGAGGAGATGTTAGGGTAGGATATGGAGCAGCGAGAACGAGATTTTAACCTTCAAACTGACTGTCCTCAACAACAGCGTTTTCTTGTAATGTAGGTAATTGAAATTTGGATCTCTGTGAAGCCTTTTGATTGGTGACGCTACCATCAATGGTGATAGCAGGTAGACTTATTTTCTTGATCTTTTTCGGGATTTTCTTGGACATCGACTTTGCCTGGATTATCCCAGCCTCTTGTCCAAGATACCTCCGGTAATGAAAAGGAGGGGAGTAGTCTATTGCTTCAACAAAGAATCGAGAAATATAAACAGACGATGTCTTTGATCCCATACGTCAGGTGACAGTAATGATATGCTCTTTTTCTATGCCCTGACGCGCGAAGAAAACTCCAATAAATTATCAAAAATCCATGAATTCTTACGGGACATCGTATCTATAGTCTAACCTGTTATAAGAGACCTTCAAATGGAATAATAAAAAAGGATTGCATATAAAAGGTGGATTCTTAATTCAGGGGATCAATCTAGAAAAATTGTCATTTGAGAGGCTTGCACTTAGGTCACACAAGGCATGCTGTCCTTTAATTCAGTAGGTCACTAAGGCAGGTTAGACTGTATTTTAAAATACTCGATGACTTGTATTTATTTCTGATGGCTGAGACATGATTGGTAATTACAATAGATAATTATAAATGATTTTTATTTGAGTTTAATTAGATCCTCGCAAGGCATAGAAAATGAGAACAATGAAGACCTTATTGAATGAGAAAGTGGCATAATTTTTATTTAATTAAATTCGTTGCAAGTTCTTCTATGTAACACAAACCATCAATTTGACTGTGATATGCTTGAATACAATTTCTAATTCAGATATTTCTTTCTCTTTAACATTCCAATATGAAACACATGACATTAATTTTCAGCTCATAGTCAACATTCATGCATCCCCTTTGAAGTTCCTCGCCGTTCAGATACAAAATGGCGTAAGCCCAACTCTCGCGATCATACAAGATGTCCATATTAAGTCATATTGAGTTCTTCGCTCCTATATTTTTTTTACCTATTTTAATCAATCAAACATCAATTTCAAGGTCTTAATCAAATTCCAACTATCGACTCTGTACGACTTATAGAATACTGTAAATGCTGATATTTCCGCATCTTGTTAATCATGCAATTTTCTAATAATAGTCAAACGTCATGCTTGAGGTATTTTGTGCGATGTCAACCAAGCATTTGGTCAAATGAATACGTTTTACATCTGTATACTGAGTAATGTATACCATTAACTCTTTACCGCGTACTTAGTTAAATCATCCCAAAGCGTAAATTTTCACGTTCACTGTATGTATTTCGTTGGATCATAGAGGGTGATCTACAAATTCTGTAACCATTTCCTTTCTTAACTTTTTTATGCTTTGGGTTACATATGAAAATATATCATTTTGATCCTCTTTGTCTATATTTTTTGATAATATGAAATATACGGGATAATCATGATGTCATCATACCTCTTCGCGACTTTTAATTGTGTAACATGGTATATTGTGATATTGTTTGTATACAGTAGAACCTCATTAATCCGGACGCCAATGATCAGGATGCTTCACCTTACAGACGAAGTTTCCCGGAAGAAAATTTTCAAATGGCATTGGTCATTTTGGCATGTATTTTTCAGTAATCTGCATGCTTCATTTATTGGGCAGTTTGTTTGGGAACGAAAGTGCCCGGATGAATAAGACCCCACTGTATATAGTGAGATTCCAAATACATTGGAAAAGTCAGTATCTCATAGTTGAGTACATAGCCAGTCACATTGGTATTTTGCCTTTCGCTTCAGTAAGTCAAAAGAGGAAAAGACAATCAACTCATGATGAAAGTATGAAAACGTAATTTTGCCAAAATTTGTATAACGGTCAATTTTTTCTGCAGGATCATTGTTTTAAATGAAAAAGATCCCTGTTTGAGCCGTGTGATAAAAATATATAAATTACCGGAAGTACCAAGGAATGTTCGAAAATCCAAGTCCTAATTAATATGATAAGTTGAGGAATAAAAACAGTCCCAACGTGGAAAACAATTACAAATCCCTGATGGGGTTAGGTCAGATTCCCGGAAGAAATTTGCACCCCCTGTTGGAATGCCACACCCGTCGCAAATGTACGGAAAGCGTACGAGTTTGATAAACTGTAAATTTCGATGGAAAATGTCATGTGTATTCGATCTGACCAGCAAGCAAAAGGTTGTCACGGCAAATGGTCACGCTCGAGAATATCAACTGACATCCTCGAAAGGAGGACCTCATACTGCTTAACAGGTTCCCAATATCGACCATAAAACTATCGTAATGACGATTTCAAGCATTCCACAAGTTATCTTTATGTGAGTAGTAAACTGACTAGTCGTTTAGCTCTCCGAATAAAGCATTCGTAATAGGAGCATATCCTTGCATAACGTATGAAATTGTGGGATGAATACGGATTAGATAGGAGAAGACAGGATATTGCTTCTAAGGAAGAGAAGTTCATGATATCCAAACTGAAATCGTCACGCTTAAAACAAGATCATCATATCTGAAATATCAACTAGTGTTAGAATTGAAAGTTTTGCAGGCGAGGGTAAATTTTCCTACATTCTATTATAAATTCGCACTTCAAATTTCTTTCAAAACCCGGACTACTTTCAATTGCTCGTGCATTCGTACATGTTATTTGTCATTACCGATACCCCAGTATATGTGGTTATTTTTTTTAAATTCAATTCAGTGTCAACATTTAAAGTTAATTTAATCTTCTATAAGATCTGAACATGTGTATCTTACAAACGATATAACGGAAAGGTAAAAAGAATTATCTGTTAAATACCACCAGGGCTCAAACGAACGTGCCGATAACGAACCCTGAGTTATAGCCATAATTATCTGGGATATAGCACTGGCAGTAGTAATGTTTGTAAATCTCTCCCGCATGTATAAACTGTAGGCTTATAACTGTCAAATTAAAGCATGCACAGACGATTTATCAAAATTTAACACTATTACAGTCAATTTTGTACATCTAGCACATTGAAAACTTGTCTTGAAAGCCTCCGGTTTCTAGGTACAACGCCAGGGTGTTTTTTCTTATTCTTAGCAAAATCTCTTTTGGTGAATCTAGATGTCTTGCCGTGCGATAGAGAATTAGGTCTTTTGAATTACAAGTATTATCTAATTCTAGCTCGATATAATATAAGGGTGTACATGTATATTTTAATTTGCCCAACGAATAGTAAATACATATTACATTAAACAAGTAGGAATCACGAATGACCTTAGTATTGTTAATCTAATTATAAATACGTTCTATAATTCTTATATTATATCATTAATATTGAAAATATTATTTTTATTTATTTATTATTATTATTATTATTATTATTATTATTATTATCATATTACATTCAACATCTAGTGTCGACTCATTTATGCTGAGTAATTTTGATTTGGAAGATAATATTAAGTATTGTTCCGGTATAGAATACCTAATTTCCATTAACATTTTCTCAATGTAAAACGTCATTATATACCGTTAAATGGATGTCAGATGTCTCGAATAAGGATTCTTCACGAATGCATAATTTTAAATGACATATTTAAATCTTTGTTGTAAGTTTGTCGAGATTATAATGAAGTTTATTGTTATGCTAAACTATGATAAAATAACACATTATAAAATGTGATTTGGGGTATGTATGTTGATAGTATCGGACTGTTAAACTGCAAACATCGAGATAAGGTAATCATTGATCAGTGTTTTATGTAAACGCTACTTTGTTTCATTGACTAAGCTATGATACTGCTATCACATGTACTTATTCAATGCTTGGAATACACTATGAGAAATGTTCCGTTGACGTACCGTTTGTGTTCATGTCAAATTAAAGTCCAACATAGTATACAGAATTCGTCCGGCATGTAAAAGATGAAATTGCCTCTATCGGTGTGTGTTTCAGAGAGAGAGAGAGAGAGAGAGAGAGAGAGAGAGAGAGAGATTAAACATGTATGGAAACGTATATCTAATAAGACAGATCGGGCATGGGCGACTAAACCTTAAATATTCTATTTCTTACTTATGTATGAATATTATGAAAAAGAATTGCTTTTTGTTTAAATACCTTTATGACTTCAGGTTTTGTCGAGGTTCGCTAGCTGTACTAAGCCTTTATTTATAAACAATATCCAATACACAAGTGTTGACAAGTTATCATACCATATCCGATAGCTGATGATCCTTATCTGTTAGTATATACGTATAAGCACACGTGTAGTTGAAGTTATGGTCTTTTATCTATCTTACATTAGCATAAATTTTCAAAATATATCATCGTGTATTTTTATCAAGGCTAAGATATTTCAGTACTCCGCTTACTTTGCATACTAAAGCATTTAGATATTTGATACGAGAGAAGCTGTTGAACCTGACTTTCTATCAAGCCATAGGTATGACGTCTCTGCGTAGGCTCATACAAAGTTTTCTACCCGGATCGAAAATAGAGATATCAAATTTTACGTGAATATTTTTTGATCTGGAACTATAAAAAAAATCCCCCGTATATAAAAATTCCGTTTGTTTTATTAGCCTAATGTCGCTTATAAGAGATGGAGAAATAAACCTTACACTAAATAATCATTAAAGCAAATATCATTTTCTAAACTAACTTATAGATAATTGTTATACAGTGTTGGCTTGGATAATTTCTCCGACTCTGACGACGTGAAGGCATCTTGGACTTTTCTTTCAAAGACCTGAAATCTTTATTAGTAACAGTGCTCTTTGTTTTTGTAATTTCCTTATCACTCTTTAATTTCTGAACTAAAGTAAAGAAAACTGTGTGTGCTTATACATAGTACACAGTTCTGTCAGCGTAATGGGTAATACGACTCTGTGACCGCATTTGTACGTAGAAAACAGAAGAAAAACTCTATTGTGTAACGTATTGTTTGTAGTTAAGATAAACCCTTAAATAAAAGCTGAAAACAAATCA
>JACSZP010012551.1:0-36334 GCA_016161895.1 Pinna nobilis | reverse complement strand
TATATACGTACGTAAGACAAGGTATAGACAAACAACTTTTAATAATCTCTATCACCCCCTTTTCTCGTACAATACCGGTGTAGGTTTCAAAATTTCTATCTTCACTGTATCAACTCTACGTTATTTAGGTAAAGTCAGTTTGAACACTAGAGGTGCTGTGTATATCATATATGAGTGAGTGTTTGGTTTTCCATTTATTCGCTTCTGTCTTGTGTGCGCATTTGGATATATGTGCGTGTATGGGTGAATTGGTATATTTAATGTATGTACATGTAAATAATACATAAGTGCATACATATATTTATTTGCTTTAGCATGAACGATGAATAGGTAAAAATATTCTTAGACCGTTGACCGTGGTTTTTTTGCTATTTTTTGTCAAATTAAAGTCTGAACTAGTCACGTGATCATCATGGATTTCATGATTTATGTGACAAGTTTGGATTGTGTAATAGCTTGCTTTTATTAATTGTGCAGTCTGTTGTATACTTATATGTTAGTATGGGTTAATAAAAATCAAGGTTCTCAATTCAGTTTCGTCTTTTCATTGAAAATTAGTGACATTTACAGTAATGTCGATTTAAGTAATAGATTTAAACTTAGACTTTGTAACACTTTATGGACTTCTAATTGTCATTGGAACTACCGCGAAATATTTCTGACCACATGCTGTGCGGTGCACCTGTTGGCAATATTCCTCTTCATAAAAATATGCAAATGTAGCTCGCTGTTGAATTATTCCAATCCTATTTTCTCAGATCTCAAAGGTATGAAAGATTTCAAAGATCTGCCACACTTTCCTTGCTTTGCAGTTGTCACGCTTGTCATTCTTCTAATTAGACTGTTTATCATTTAATTCTAGTTTATTGAATGCTTAATTGCCAGATAGACCCGAACCATTTCTGTAACTCATTTTCTGATTGGTTGTATTCTTTAACTATAGGCGGAGCTTATCGCATTCAATGATTTTTGATAGAGTAATTTGATGGGAAATAAAATGAAAGTTTTAATTCTGATTTTCAGTTAGTAGTAGAAGATTTTTCGGTTTCTAGTTTAAGGTTTCTAGTCTTGGCTCCTCAATCTAATTGTTATCTTTAAGCTTTGGATTTACTGTTGTCTTTAAAGTGTGAATTAGACTTTATTACATCATTTGGAAATTATGTATTTTGACCTTTTACGTACATTCTGTTATAATATTCGAATACTGAAACAAAAATAAACTGTTAATTACAATTTGGAATTGTGTCCTTCATCTAGTTGAAGGTTGAATTTGAAGGAAGCAAGATAACTCGTAGAAAGAACAGAGTTATTACAAGCCATTTTAATGAGAAATGATTTATTTTCCAACCAACAGGTACTTCAACAAATTTATTAGGTACTTTGAAAGGTAAAAAAGATTCCTACGGAAAAGTTGACCTTGACTTTGACATTGAATTTAAATTGGTTTATAGTTTGTACTCATACTTTAACAGTGTCACGTAAGTGAAACATTGGTATCAAATAGATGTGTAGCGGTAGAATGGGTTACGTTTCACGTTTCTACGGTCATTTTTAAGGTGTGGTGTACTTGTTTTATGTTTGTTTGTTTGTTTTACGCCACAGTCGACAACCATTCATTTATATGGTGGCGGTCAATTTGAATTGGAGGAGGAGTGAGCACGGTAACAAATGTACCCAGGGAGAGACCACGGGCCATCCGCAAGTAAGCTGGCAAACTTTCTCACATAATTAGTTTAGGTTTCAGCGAGCTTAGGGCCCGCACTGCCAAGAGGTGAGAGACTTGATAAGTTAAACGGGACTTACCTGTAAGGTGAAGTTTGACTGTAATATCTTCGACCCAATTGGGTGCCAAGGGATTAATTGAGATGATAAGGCTACCACATGGTTCATACTCCAGAGAAAAAAATTTGGATTTCTGGACCTTTTTGGATAAGCACACGGGTGGGCATGTAATCCCTTGGCACCCAATTTGGTCGAAAAAATACAGTCAAACTTCATCTTACAGGTAAGTCTCGTTTAACTTATCAATTTCTTCTCCCCAGTTGGTGCCTCGGGATCAAATGAGACTTTAGAGGAGGAATCCTTTTATCCATAAACGATAAATAAGAATCCTTCTTTGCATTCTATTTTTTTAATTATTCACTTGAAATTTTCCAATAGTTTCTCACTTATCTCTGAATTCAGGGTGATTGTTTTTTTATTATATTTTCTAAATGTCGACTCTTTTGACCAACCGACTGCTCTCAGAATCATGTAGGTAGGAATTCTTATTGCACTTGCAGCACTAACCGAAGCTGTTCTTGTGCTGTGAGGTTTAAAATTGTAATGTCAATTCCAGCCTTTGCTATAATTTGTTTCAGGCATCTGCTTATGGTAGCTCGTGATACTGGCATGTATGGTATTTGGGAAGTGACGAACAGTTTTGTTATCGACACTCGCAATGCTTTTGTTTTGTTTAAATATTGTTTCAATGTAGATAAAACACACAGATCTTGATCATTTTCATAGCTTGATAGATTTATTTCACCTAGGTGCCTCTTGCTGTTAGAGGTTTTTAGCAAGTCACCAATCAAAAAAAAAAATCCACACCATTCCCTTGAAATTGAATATTTCTGATGTCAATCATTTGAAGTGTTTGGCAACGCTGACATGAGAGCTATGCCAGTAACATTAGAAGCTAATGCGATGGCTGGAATAACGGGCAAGTACTAAAACATGGCCTGGTCTTTCAAGCCTGGTCTCTGTTAATTGGTCTCAAGGGGGCTATCACAGACAGATCATGGGTAACTGATCTGATATGTGGGATAAAATAGCACTGTCCTCACCACAGAGTCAAAATTAACATCTCTTTGCAATTCGATGTGCCTTCTGACTAGAAGCATCCCATCCGATAAAAACCCCAGGGGAATGTTCAGGTCTACAATCCCATCTTGATAGCGATATAGTTTCAAAGACCTTAAATGTTTTTGTAAATTTTCTTTAAAATATTTCAAATTGAATAATTTTTTCTTCTAATTTATATTTCGGAGTAATATTTCTTAAGATGGAAAGAAGAGGGGATTAGGAAAACTTCAAGCATTACAGTTATTTCTTAAACTCAGTAAACAATTATTGAAAATTCTTATATCCATGTATCTGAACATATATTTGATACTAAATTTCGTAAGCTAAACTATCTTCTTGAGAGTACGAGAGGATGAGCAGTTCTTTACTTAAAACTTACACCTATAAAAAAAAGTTGACTGTAGAAGATACCAAGGGTATTACTACATATAAACGCTTCTCTGACTATCTATGGATAGATCATCAAGACAAAAATAATAATACACTATGTTGTAAATTGCCAAGCGAAAGATGACCTTTTAGGAAAATAAACAATCACATTATTCCCTACACCCCATTCTCGAAATAAAAAAATAAATAAAAAGATGCCCAATGAATGAAAAAGCAGCATCTGAAACTGTCTGATAAATGTCTTTTTTATCTGGTTTGTTGTTTTTTAATTGTTTTTCTTTTTATTTGTTGTTTTATGTTTTACTTATATATGTATATATTCAGAATATTTAGTACTATGTTACACATGTACACTGAAGATCCGCCAAAAGGAATCGAATGCTGAATAAATGCAGTTGATAAAGTATTCCCTTAATAATTCTTTGGTGCTACTTCAAAGACTTCTAATTGGAAGGCATGTCAAACTGGAAAAACAATAATTTTTATGCTCCAGTGCGTTCAGCATTACCTTATCCTCAAATTTCTAAATTTAAAATTTAAACTGTCTGTGACAGCTCCCAATATATATATAAGGAAAAAAGGAAAAAAACAACAATATAAAAAGAAAGAAATACAAAAAAACAGAGAAAAAAAAAAACAGGAAACAAATCAAATAAAAAAAACTAAAGCCCGGCCTGGTCTCACAAGCCTGGTCTCTGTTAATTGTTCCCAAGAGGGCTGTCATAGACAGATCACGAGTAACTGACCTGATATATGGGAGAAAATAGCTCTGTCTTCACCTGAGAGTCAAAATTAAAATCTCTTTGCAATTCGATGTGCCTTTTGACTTGAAGCATCCCGTCTGATAAAAAAAACCAGGGGAATTTTAGGTTTACAATCCCGTCTTGATAGAGATATAGTTTCAAAGACCTTAATTATTTTTACATGTTTATTTTTAACTACACTGTATTTCAAATCTCATTATAATTTTTTTTTCCTATTTATGATTAGGGAGTAATATTTATTTATTGTATTTTTGTTCAAGAGGACAATAAAAAAAAAATCAATCAACTTTTTCCAGAGATGGAGAGAGGAGGTCTGAAAAACTTTAAGCATCTCAGTTTATTTCTATGTAAAAAAAATCAAAAGATTGTATATACATGTATTTGTTTGTATACGTACTAAGTACTGAATTTCAAAAGCCAGACCACCTTCTTGAGATAAAACATCTTCCTAAAAAAATAAATGAATAAAAAAAAGCAAAATGAATTAAAAAACAACATCTAAAACCGTCTAATAATTAACTGTCATGTTTCGGATTTTGTTTCTGTTTTTTTTTTTTTGTTCTTATTTCTCTGGGAGTTTATGTGTGTTTTTTTCTTTTTATATTGTTGGTTTTGTTTGTTTCTTTATATATATGTATGTTTATATCATTTAGTATTTGATTAAACATGTATACTGAAGATCCAACAAATTTTTAAGGTATCAAATGTTGAATAAATGCAGTTCATAAATTGTCCCCCTAGTGATTCTTTGGTGTTACTTCAAAGACTTTTAATTGGAAGACATATCAAATCAGAAAGACATTAACTTTTATGCTCCAGTGCAGTCAGCACAACCTTATCCCCAAATTTCTAAAGGTAAAATTTGAACTGTCTGTGACAGCTCCCAATAGACCAATTAACAGAGACAAGACTGGTGAGACTAGGCCGGGTTTTAGTACTTGCCCTTAGAATCCATATATGGGCGATGGTCCATTAACTGGCACGTGACTGCCAACTTCTGCAGAACAGTTATGCAAGTAATAATCGTCTAAACGAATTCAGTAACCTTACAAAAACGAAGCTATTTTGCAGGTCAATTACAAACATTCATGACAAGTCACTTTTAAATCTCGGTGATATAGGTAATGTGTATCACTGTCACTGTATTTCCTGTCTTTACAGCATATGACGACATTTTGTTCTCCTATTAAGAGGAATGGGATATTAAGGTAAATACAGATAAATTCATCAAATAGCAAATTCTTAATCAATAAGTAATGACGAGATATCGTATTTTTTTCTTTACCACAAAAGAGGCTATATTTTAAATGACGTCATTCCAATTAATATTGAATGGAACAAAACCGAGGTGTTTTTATAGATCGAGGGCAAATTGTAACAGTTTATATTGTTTCTTTTCACTTCACTACTCTGTTGACCAAAACTCGCTGTATTTGTAATGGATTGAAGGTAGTTTTCAGCATTTAGGTTTAGCTCATATGTCAGAATTTGAGATGATAGGTTAAGGGAGAGTTTGTTTTTTCTTCTTTATAAATGACAAGTCATATGAATGAAGAAGGGTGACTGTTCTTTTTATTTTGAGAAGAAAAAAAAAGAATTTGGTATTTGATAAAATAATTGGCCTCGTAACACTTACTTATACTTATAAACAATGTTTATGATTTAAGAGATAATATAAATAATCAAAGTAATGAAAATAAAATAATGAAATAGTGAAAATGATTTGCTAGTATTATAATCGTTAATAAAAGTAATGATATTGATGATACAAATAATAATAAAAAAAAAAGAAGATAACATCAACACTAATAATAATGATCAAAATGATTATAAAAACAACAACAACAACAACAACAATAATAATAATAATGATACTAATAATAATATTAATAATGATAATAACAATAATAACGATAATAATAATAATGCTTATCATGAAGATAATAATATAAATATAAATGATAATAATAAAAATGATGATAATGATAATAATAATAATAATAATAATAACAATAATAATAATAATGAAAATGGTTATAAAGAAGAAAATAATAATAATAATAATAATAATGATGATGATAATAATAATGAAAATGGTTATAAAGAAAATAATAATAATAATAATAATAATAATAATAATAATTAAAATAATAGTATTAATAATAAAATGATAGTAATAATAATTAATGATAATGATAATAATAGTGATAATGAAACTAATACCAAAGCCAATAATTTCATCATAAAAACTTTAAATCCTGATTAGATTTAGTACCGATATTTTGGAAATGAATGAAAGACCCGTTGAAAGCAAAGAGTTTAAGAAAATTTAGGAAATCATAGCAAAGAAATAACAAGTATATGTGGAATTTATCTTTACCCCTTTTCTAGTTTGATTAAATTATCACGTCAAATGTTAACTTCAGATAACAAATGCTTAAAGAATGAATATGGATTACGCCGAGAAAGACAAAACAAATACTATAAAGTAATAAATTATCGTGAGCGTGAAATAGGGATGAACATGAAAATCAGTGCTGAAATAACGTCCAGAGCAATTAATGTGATAGTGCAGCTGTGCTTTGCTGCACAGACGGATTCATAAATGTCCCCAGGTATTTTCAGATAAGCAAAAACATCTGTTAATTTGTGAAAAGACCAGAACTGGGGATCATTTAGGTGCTATTAGGACATAGCCACTGCGATTTCTGATAGACCTATCTAAATTAATGTTTGTATCCATGACGAAAACCTTTAGCAGATTAGTTCAGACATCTTTGATTCCAGATAGAGCAGGAAGTGACAATTTTTTGTGCTACAATGTAAAAAGGTAGGAAAGTGACATGATTTCCTGATGCTTTATGAAACAAAGGAAAATAACAGATAAAACATCTTCAGCTTTCAGCTTCGGTTCGACTCCGGTTACGATAAATTTCAATTAAATGAGAAAATTTACGCTTCTAACTAAGGAAGATCAGTAGATAGATATGAATTCTTTTGATTTTTCTCTTACGCATTGAAAGCCACCCCGTTGTTTCAGAGATCCGGGAAATGGAAAGAATGGAAGAAACCAATTAAAAAATGAGGGACATTTATTTTTGATAATGTACTGAAAAATGTATCATAGTGATTAAAATTCATTCTTGCTAGAATAAAATACATAACTTCGCGCTTTATGCATCCTTGGTCAATGTTACGTTAACTCATTTCTAAGGTTTCTTTTGTATAGCAATTGGTACCGACTTTGTGATATTGTTTAACGTTCACATAGACATGAAATGTCAATCGTAAGAAAAAGTCACCGAATGACGGTTAAGGTTTTATATCCTGTAATCGGGATCATAAAGAAGTGACAAATATGAAATATGCCGGCGCCTGCTGCAAAAAAAAATCAAGAAATCAAATCGAGTTCACTCTCTCGTCCAAAGGACAAGAACAGAAAATAACCCGTGTCCCTTGAGACCGGCTCTATGTAATTAATATTGGACGATTAAAACCACTAAAATCTTGCTGTCATAAAGTGTCTTCCCTATTTGATATTTGTGTGTAATAATTACTGACTACTAATGTAAAAGGACATACAAATGTAGTTCATTTTTTATTTATCTAAGGTGGATTAAAGGAAAACAGCTGATTGTCACGCATCAGAGAGCAATGATATATAGTTCACATAACAATCTTTAGTCAAAGGTTTGCTTTGTGTTTCTACTTTATGTGATTTTTTTTTCTATGGGATCTTTCGCCTTATATTGTATTGTACCGAATGCTTGTTTTTCAATTCCTGGATTAAAGTTTACCTCTTCACTCACGGATAGATAATCAATAATCCTTTAGATTGTGACATACATGTTCGATGGTGTAATTTCGTATTGTCTTACTGACAGCATAATGCATTACCAGGAGTAGCATGATATATGTTTGAACATTTATCATTTGTGAACTGTTACATTAATAATATTTACGCGTTCATTCGTTTGCTGATTTGAATACGAATGAAAATTGCACAATTCGATTACGAAAACGTGGATTCAATATAATTATTTTTCACATTGTAGGTTCTTCGACTAGCTTTCTGTGAACATCAGGACCAGTTTTTGGTAGAATCCTTTCGATAGATTCCATATGAGGAACGATCAAATTATCTAGAATTTATCATATCAGTTTGGACACCTTTGTGCATTATTTCGGAAGTATTATCATTCGGTCCATATGATTATTTCACAAAGTGCGCGAATATCCATATTATGGATTTCAATTATCCTGAGTGTAAATTTCGGAGTGACAGCGGATGAACCTAATGGCGCCCACGAACCGACCGAAATGCCCGTTGGGAGTAATAAAGGTAAGAATAGATACATAGTATAACGAAAATTTGATTTCAAACTTCCTCGATATTTACTGAGAAATACATATGCATAGCAATCAAACGCAGCTCATGAAAATGAAGATAGCGCAGATGTATTTTTTATGGGGAGATTAGAGTGCAACTTATGCCTTATTTCACATCTGATCAACCATTGAAAAGCAAGATATCTTCTTGTCAAATCTGGTTCAACGGCCATTTCTTTGTCATATCTATAGATCTACGCATGACTAATAATTTCCCTTTTCCTTTAATGAAAAGAAGTTGGACATTTTAAGAACTTAATTATTTAGCCCTTACCTTTTTAAAATATGCAAGATTCTTTACTGGCTTACAGGCGAATAAGACATTTTTTCCATTCATTTTCAAGAAAGAGCGACGCCCAAACAAGTCAGGGTTAAGAATAACAATTTCAGTATGTAATGACTATGCAGATATAGCAACATTTACTTTGTTAAAAAAATATATATATATATTCTCATAAAAGAGTTAGTAATTAATTGCTTGTAATCTAATTTCATAGCTGCTTAAGAGAAAACAATGATTCATATATTGTCCAGGACTTGACATTTATTACTTTAATTTCATTTTTGCGCTGAATTAAAATATATAAATGTCTCTTAATTAAGAATCATTATCTACATCATAGATAGAAAATATCCTGCAAAAAGGTAAATTTGTACCTAGCTGGAGGGACAGGGACCCTTTACGTGGTACTAGTTCGATAGTGGCTGTTGAGTCGCATAACCCCACTTTGTTCAAGGACTCATTCCTCAGCTGATTCATATTAATTTGATCAACAGGGAATTCTTACTCATCTGGGTCAACTGATTCCATCTCTGAATAATCACGTGTCCAAATTTACCCAATAGCCACTAGGTTTGTACATTACCTCTCGGACAGTGTTCTTTGATATTTGCTATTTCGCCATATATTCGTGAATTTTAATCGTATATTCTATGTGTGATTTATTTCCACATATTCTACACCGCCTCATACTTAGTCAGAGGACAACTTTACTTAATTTATAGTGGCTGTTCAATCTTCTCCACCAATCGTGACGTGTGACGGGCATTCATTCCTCACTTATCTCCCTTTAATTTTGACGGCAAACTCACGGCGATTGTGGGCGGTCAAGGGGGATGCTTACTTCTCCTTGGAACCTGATCCCACTTCCTACTTTTCAGAGGTCCGCGTTTCATTCGAGCCTTGGTCATCTGGGTGCCAAATAATTGAGATATGTCACCTTCCAGACAAAGTTTCTTGGGAACTGAACTTTTTATTTGTACTGGTCATAACAGAGGTAATGTTTCAATAATCCGGATGTTTCATTTATCCGGACAATTTGCTTGGGAACGAAGGTGAGGCTCTAGCATATATAAACCGAATATTTTACGTAGATTTATTTCCGCATCAGTGTACAGACGTACCTGAGGTCAGAGGACAATTAAAATAGAACACATATATTTATGGGCGAATGAATAAATATCCAATGAATAACAATCGTACAGCTAGATTTGACAAGGTGGGAAAGATTAGATAAATAAAATAACATATTCCAAATGACATTTAAGTGAATAACAACTTAGAACTAGATCCACATTTTTGTATTTAATTATGTCATTTGCTTTTACTTAAAATTGGAGTTGATATGAATTGGAAATTTCCAAAATGTTGTGTTAATTCCCGTTGGATGAAATCCCATATAAATTAATTCAAATTTAATCATTAATTTAAAAAAAAAAAATAAACATTTGCATTGCAGAATGAAATTGAGATAAAAATGTATGTAAAATTCAGTAGAATAAACGCTTTTGAATAATACAAGTGAAAAGTATTGTGGAAGTCATGTTATCCAAGTTTTCAGACTTGGATAGCATCCAATCTCAAATGCCAGAGACCAACCTTTATTTACTGTTTCATATCTGATATGACTGCATCTTTTATTTCAACCTTTGTATACGCCTACTTACCATATCCATCTGTAGGCAAGGTAGATTTAGAGATGAGTCGTATTTTTCCACGAGTATAGAAATAAAACACTTTGATGGAACCAAGTTGAGTATGTATGTATTTATTGAATAATTGAAAACAATATAAATGTATACAAAAATAGGTAAGGATACATATGTAAAAGTAAGATTGGTATTCTGTCTTCCTAAGCCACTTTTATCTATAAAACTAGTTAAAACAGTCACCTCGGTTAAAGTGAATGAAAATGCAGATGAACTTTTCAAGCTCAATATGATGGTTTTATAGCTCTGTTCTTGGAGGCGCATACGTTTATTATACGTTTATTATACCTTATACGTTTCATTACAAGGAAGGTTGGGCTGTTTTCCAACATTAGCAAATTGTAATTATATGAGGTTTTTTGAGTTGTAGCTAAGAGTGTTCGAACGGTTTTCCTGTAAGTTATCGGTCGCCAAAAGAAACTGCTAGCGAGAGGCATTCCACTTTATATTCATCTTATTGTTGTCTTTTAATCATTTAATTGATTTATATTCGGACGAACGAAGGGAGGGAAAATATAATAGAAAATTCGTTGCTTCGATCGGTCCTAAAGCATTGTTCTTAGGATAAAAACAAATAAACTCGACATATCTAGGGTTGATTTATAAAAGCAGATTCTTTTGATAATGTCTAAAGGGGGTAATAAGATTTCTAAATTAGAGCAGCCATATAGCCCTGTCTACTTTACCAGCAAATCGCTTCTGTACACCGAGGAGTACTACAAAGGGAAGATGAATCATTACCGAATCTGAAAAAAAGGTACCAGTTCAATATCCCTCATCTTTTCTCAAATACACACATGTGGAATGCAATTTAGACTTTGTCTCAAGTATTGACTATTTCAAAAAACAGAAGGTAAGGGCAAATTTAAAACCGGATAATTTAGAAATGAAAACGAGATGAAACATTAAAATGGTTGAAAGGTATTTAAGACATGCAAACCCATATATAGCATGAGATCAGGTGTTTAGGATTAACTGGCTTGTTCTTACACCATTCTTTAATCTATTCGTCAGTGTCATGTTCGGAACATGTCAGTCCGGTAAAGAAACGGCCATATTCATCAGTATTCACGCAAAGGCATAATGTCTTCCTATATATATTCTTTACTCCGACAATTTAAAGCTGGTCGTTACCATACGAAACATGTCTAGCCCGCAGAGAGAAATAAAACAACAATATTATAAGTAAGATTGAAAGAGCATTCTGTCATGTTATTGATAATTATGGAAAGGTTGACATCGGAAATAATGACGAGGTTCCATTCTATTCCAAAATGTCGTTTACACTGTAGTACTATTCATACATGGACTTAGTAACAAACAGTATAAATATTTTACGATTTATCAGATTTCTGTTTTTGTTTCTTGTGTCCCATTAATTATATTCTCTTTGAAACGATATTTAGTGGCAATATTGATTATAATACATCTTCATCCTTCTGAAAAGCGTACCACTACAGTAAAAAATAAAAAAGTAACAAATTGTTTCCTTTATCGATATTTGCTTCTAGGTAGTTTGATTTTTAAAATTATTTGTTTATCTAAAATAAATACCTTTTTCAGAATTCACCAAGTATGCTTTTTGGACAGAGAAATTTTCAAGTCAATTCTATTTTAATCTCTTGATTTGACCCATGATACTTTTAAACCTTTTAGCCTACAGTCATTTCATAATTTGTGCAAATTTCCTAATATAAAAGTAAAAGGATAGTGTAAGCAGTTCCTTCGGAAAAAAAAAACGGGAACGTAACACGAAGTCGTACATCAGCGTGAAATACAACAGTGGTTTCAGTTAACACGTCACGCTCAATAGGTACGTGATCGATGACAGCTAATTACTAACGATCAAAGATTTAGTATGATATTATTCATAATTAATAATCTAATTATTATTCAGATTAAATACAATGCAATCACTTGTATATTTTAAATATGATTATGGATTACATAAAAATGTAATTTCCTGTTCCCGATTTCATTCTTATTTATTATTTATTGTTCAAAAGACTTATATAATTGTTCAATAAAATTTTATACGCTTTTTGTGAAAAAAATGTAGTATGGGATGGATATGTCATATTGTAAACAGACAAGAAAGGCAATTAAGAGTGAATTTGCGTCATACAATGACTGGTTAAACTTTAATTTAGATCTTAGAGAAAACCTGCAATTTTAAACGCAAATAACAATAAAAATATAAAAGAATGCTTCAAAATAAATGCAGGTGCGTGAGTTAAAAAAAAACTTTCTTTCCAAACCACATGAGAGCAATTGTGGCTCTTTAGAAAGCATATTCGCATTCTGATCTTGAAGTCATGGGCTCGAATCTGCGCACATGAATCTGCTAGCTTTTCCTGTACTTCGGATTTTACAATCAAAATCAAGGTTCCGTGTCACTGTAGGTATCGGCACGTTAAAAAGCCCCCACTTCTTGTGACCATTAGTGCGAAAAGTTCCCGAGTCGAATATTATGCAAATATACCACCAACCGTTCTTATCACATAATATGTATGCAGCGACCTAAAACAAGATTCACAGAATCTGATATCAACTAATGACTAATCCTACATATGGGGAGAGTTTTAAACTCTTAAGTACATTTCTATACAATTTATATCAGTTTTAACATCTCAACCAAAAGACAGTAGACAGTTCCGGCGCATCATTAAAAAAACCCTTAGTTATGTTTACTGGGGTGAATTTAAACAAGGAACACGGCCTTTTCTATTAAACACAATAATTTGGCCGAGTTATGCTTAAATATTTACAAAACAATACTTCAATATTTATATGGCATGATGATCTGTATCGTTTCAGAAGAGAATAAGACATCTGTAGTGGACCCTACACAGTCTGAAGATTCTGTCCAACTCACACCCCTTGTGACAAGTAATATAGATGAATCGTCTGGAAACCATGGTAACGGAAAAGACAGTCCGCTGCACAACGATCATGGCATTCTAGGTATTCAATTCAAATCTCCTGAAGAGCCATCTATGGACATGTCTAACCACGACAACATTCAGCCTTCGGTCGACAATGGCCATACATCGACCAATAGCAAAAGACGATTATATATAATACCTAATGACCAAAACAACAGCGAAAATTTACCTAACGACATGATTCAATTTAATGCACCATCACCTGAAGCACCCCAAATTCATTTAATAGAAAATGGAGACAGTGATGGTCATATACCAGTTGATAATACGATGAACCCAGCAATACCTGAAGCACAAAATCTAAATCTAATAGATCATAGCGAAAACAATGTTCATGTTCCAATTGATAATACGATGACCATGGATAACAAATTTTCTGAAACCCAAAATCTTTATCAGATGGAAAATGGTGAAAGTAATGTTCATACGCCAGTAAATGATATGATGCCCATGATCGACCAATCTCAAAATCACTATGACACGGTGGGAGATCACACAATCCCACACGGTAACAATTACCGAACACATAATGACCAAGCTTCTTATCAAGCCTCCCAAACATCTGGTGGATCCGATCCCTCTCCTCATCTTCAATCAACTAATCAAGACTCTCAATTTTTAGGTGGTGAACAAGCACCTATGCAACAATCTTCGGCAGATACGTCATATGTAGTTTCTCATCCATCTACAGAATCACAGCCATCAACATTTTCATCAAGTGACCCTCAATACCAGGCTTCCCATTCATCCTCAGGGCCACAAACCTCCTCTGAAAGTTTGGCGTATAACCAAAACAAATTCCATAGCTTATCAAATCCACAAACATCGCAACCGCAATTCATGGCTAGTAAATTATCGCCTGTATCGCAATTATCGTTGCCGCAGCAACATGCATCAGAAATTCAAAATGTTGGGTCAGACATTACCGGACCCAAAAGCTCTTCTCACCAGCAAACTTCAGCAGAACCACATTACGTGGATTCTGTTCGATTAAATGAACCACAGGCCTTTTCGCAACAACAACGCTCAACAGATTATATGGGTCCGGAATTGTCAACCGAATCCGAACCATCCATGCATTATAAACTTACATCTGACCCTCAACTTGTAGGCACCAAAATGCATTCGGCAACGAATCATGGACATCAAACAGAACCTCACTACGATGGTTCTAATACACCAGTCGAGTCTCAGACCTTTTCCCAGCAACAACCATCTGGTTCTCAGTCTGTAGACACTCAACAAACAGCGGAAATGCATTATGATGGTTCAACATTTCCTGCTGGATCCCATTCAAATCAGCAACTATCATCTCAACCTCAATACATAGGTTCAAAACCACCAACAGAATCACAACTTACTTCGAATCATCATAATGTTAATGCTCAGAATATGGGTTCAGCAATATCAGTTGGATCTCAGACCTCCTCACATCAGCAGACAGCAAATGATCCTCATTACATGGGTTCAGATATGCCGCCCGGCTCAAGCCCCTCTCTAAATCATCACACGTCAGACCCTCACTATATGGGTCCAGATATGTCCTCTGGATCGCAACACTCTTCTAAACTTCCTTCCGATTCTCAGTATGCAGGTTCAGATATGTCCTCCGGATCACATCATGTCAGTACAGATATGTCGTCTGGATCACAATATGTAGGCAGTGATATATCGTCTGCATCACAACATGCAGGTTCAGTTATGTCATCTGGACCACACATAGCCACTGATATATCCTCAGGATCACAGCATGTAGGTACAGACATGTCTTCGGGATCACAATATGTAGGTACAGATACGTCATCTGGATCACATCTCGGGGCTGGTAAATCCGAAGGACCACAACATGTTGTCGCAGATATGTCCTCCGGATCTCAACATGTTGGCAGTGATATGTCCGTCGGACCAACCAATTTCAATACAGATCTGTCCTCTGGATCACAATATGTAGTCAGTGATATGTCATCTGGAATACAACATGTACATCCTGTAGGTACTGATATCTCATCCAGATCACATCATGTAGGCAGTGATATGTCCTCCGGATCACATCATGCAGGTACAGATATGTCCCCCGGATCACATCATGCAGGTACAGATATGTCCTCCGGATCACATCATGTAGGTACTGATATGTCCTCCGGATCACATCATGCAGGTACAGATATGTCAACAGGCCCACAATATGTTGGCAGTGATATGTCGCCTGGATCACAACATTCAGGTTCAGGTATGTCGTCTGGATCACATCATGTCGCTAAAGATATTTCATCTGGATCACAACACGCAGATATGCCCTCTGGATCACTTATTGTAAGCACAGATACGTCTTCGGGATCCCGATATGTAGGCAGTGATATGTCTCCCGGATCACAACATGTGGGCTCAGATATGTCTCCTGGATCCCAACATGCAGGTGCAGATTTGTCTACCGGATCACATCATGTGGGAACTGATTTGTCATCGGGTTCACAATATGAAGGTAGTGATATATCGTCTGGATCACAACATGCAGGTTCAGATATGTCGTCTGGATCACGTCATGTCAATACAGACACGTCATTGGGCTCACAATATGAAGGTAGTGATGTGTCATCCGGGTCACACCATGTAGGCTCAGATATGTTATCTGTATCAAACCATGCGGGTGCAGATATGTCATCCGGATCACACCATGCCAGTACAGATATGTCGTCGGGATCACAATATGTAGGCAGTGATATGTCGTCTGGATCACAACATGTAGGTTCAGTTATGTCATCTGGACCACACATAGTCAATGATCAAACTGCAGGATCACAGTATGTAGGTACAGATATGTCTTCGGGACCACAATATGTAGGTTCAGATACGCAATCTGGATCACAACATCTCGGGGCTGGTAAATCCGCCGGACCACATGTTGTTGCAGATATGTCCTCCGGATCACAACATGTTGGCAGTGATATGTCCTCCGGACCAAACAATGTCAATACAGATCTGTCCTCGGGATCACAATATGTTGTCAGTGATATGTCATCTGTAACAGAACATAAGGGTACTGATATGTCATCTGGACCACATCTAAGCACTGAGTTATACCCCGGATCACATCATGTAGGTACAGATATGTCCTCCGGATCACATCATGTAGGCACAGATATGTCCTCCGGATCACATCATGTAGGTACAGATATGTCCTCCGGATCACATCATGTAGGCACAGATATGTCCTCCGGATCCCATCATGTAGGCAAAGATATGTCCTCCGGATCACATGGCACAGATATATCCTCCGGATCACAGCATGCGGTTACAGATATGTCATCCGGCTCAAATCAGATGGGTGCAGACTTGGCCACCGGAGCGCAATATAAAGGCCCCGATGTATCATCTGGATCACAGAATTTGGCCACCGATATTTCCTCCGGAACACAATTTGCGGGTGCACACATGTCCTCTGGATCGCAATATGTAGGTTCCGAAACCTCAGCTGGATCTCAAAATGTGGTTGCCGATTTGTCCTCCGGATCACAACGTTTAGGTACTGATATGTCCTCCGGATCACATCATGTAGGTACTGATATGTCCTCCGGATCACATCATGTAGGTACTGATATGTCCTCCGGATCACATCATGTAGGTACTGATATGTCCTCCGGATCACATCATATAGGCAGTGATATGTCCTCCGGATCACATCATGTAGGCACTGATATGTCCTCCGGATCACATCATGTAGGTACTGATATGTCCTCCGGATCACATCATGTAGGTACTGATATGTCCTCCGGATCACATCATGCAGGTACAGATATGTCCTCCGGATCACATCATGTAGGCACTGATATGTCCTCCGGATCACATCATGTAGGTACTGATATGTCCTCCGGATCCCATCATGTAGGTACTGATATGTCCTCCGGATCACATCATGTAGGCACAGATATGTCCTCCGGATCACAACGTTTAGGTACTGATATGTCCTCCGGATCACATCATGTAGGCACTGATATGTCCTCCGGATCGGAATATGTAGGACCTGATATGTCCTCCGGATCACAATCTGGTACAGGTTTGCACTCCGGATCACAACATGGTACAGATATGTCTTCGGGATCTCATTTTGGGGCAGGAAAATCCGCCGGTTCACAACATCCTATTGCAGATATGTCCTCTGGATCACAGCATGTCAGCACAGATATGTCCTCAGGATCGCAATATGTAGGACCTGATATGTCTTCCGGAACACAGCACGTGGGTGCAGAAATGTCCCCAGGATCGCAATATGTAGGACCTGATATGTCTTCCGGAACACACCATGTGGGTGCAGAAATGTCCTCAGGATCGCAATATGTCGGACCTGATATGTCATCCGGAACACAACATGTGGGTGCAGAAATTTCCTCAGGATCGCAATATGTGGGGCCTGATATGTCTTCCGGAACACACCATGTGGGTGCAGAGATATCCCCAGGATCGCAATATGTAGGACCTGATATGTCATCCAGAACACAACATGTGGGTGCAGAAATGTCCTCAGGATCGAAATATGCAGGATCTGATATGTCCTCCGGAACACAACATGCGGGTTCAGATATGTCCTCTGGAACACAGTCTTTGGGGTCACAAAATGTGGGCACAGATATGACATCGGGTCCCCAACCATCTTCTCAACAACCAACAGATCAGTATATTAGTCCAGATCTTTCTTCTGGATCGCAGCCATCTTTGCAGCAGAAGCAACCGTCTGGTCAGTATGTAGCTCAAGATCTGTCGTCAACAGGGGGGCAAACTATACCTGTACAGCCCATAGTTAACTCTGAATACATCCATCCAGATACAACATTAGGATCCCTAGGCACTTCTCAGCAGGCATCGTCTAATCAATACACAACGTCTGATGTAGGATCCCAAAGCTCAGCTGCACATAAAGGTTCCCATTCTCCATCAAATTCCCAAGCGTATATACCATCACAAAGCAATCATATACCCGAAAGCAAACAGTCTTCGATTTCTCAACCCGGAGGTGCTCTTAGTTATAAAACGTCATCTCGACAGACTACTGCTAATTCCGAATATCATTCAGTTGGAACGCTTTCACAGCCTTCTCAACCCTCCGTTGAAACTCCTAAGAATACCTATCCGACAGTAGTTCCTTCGGGTCCAAGTGTCCAAATATCTACGACACAGCAAAGTAGCACTGACTCAGGTAAGATGACTTCAAATACTTTTTCTTGTTTTCTTTTTCTTGCAGAGAACGGCGATAAAACCGAACCTAACCAAGACTGCAAATGCTGTCGCTGTTGCAAATGGGCTGGTAACATTGTATAATGATAATTTCTTGCTTCAATTTTATCGGTTCTTTTTAATAGTTTTTAAATTATATCGGAATTCTTTTAACTATTTAGAATTGATCAGTAAAATATATGAAAATCGAAGTTCCGTCAATCGTATCTAGAACAGAAATAAAATTTACATCCAAGAAAAAGTTTTAAAAATATTTTGTGCTTTAAATGGTGCATTCGTTTTTTTTTTTCATGTAAATTAAACACAAAAGATATACAAAGGACAAGCAAGATTTATTATTGGAAAGTTTGAGTGATTATACAAAATTATGTAAAGTGTCTATACACACGATTATAATGCGTATATTTATAGTCGTTACTTTGTTTCAGATTGTACAGAACTTGTATTTTCAAATATTGAAAATTTCATTTTTAAATTTTGTTTAAATTAATGATCCTACGTAGTTGAATGTTAAGCGGATGTATTCAGGTTTTTATCTTTTTGTTTGCCATTCATGATCCTGTCTTTCGGATGTGGCAGTAAATAGAGACGGTCATTTTCAAGCATTGTTAGCATAGTTATGCGGCCTACTTCAGCTTGCCGTTTACCGGTTGATTGCTATATCCTCGTCTGTCTGCTTTTCTACCTGCCTGTGTCATTTTCTACCCGTCTATCTGATTACCTACCTTCATTTATCTTTTCATCCCTCATTCATCCCTTTGTGTCCATCCAACTGTCTTGTGTTTTATTTTTTATGTGTGTTTAGTTTTTAATACCTGTTGCTCATAACCAAAGGCATGTATTTAACATTTGAAGCATGCAAAATGTATTTACCTATCTAACATTAGCCATTCAAATTTTGATCCTTGGTTTTTTCTCTGTTTATCTTTGATTGAAATGCTTTCATGAGGAATTCACCACTTGTTATATTTATAAAAGTACATCGCCATTCACTAATATTGTCTAGTTTTCACAGATGAAATATAGATTATATTTATAATTAAGCCTGATCTAAATTTGAAACGCTGAAGACCTATGCATATTTTGATTTTTAAGTCGCCAAGTTCATTTTCGGGGGATAAATAAAACGTAAATATTTAATGAGTACGGAAATTTCAAGTCTTTACCAGGAATAAAGGTAAAATATACTCAGAAAATAGATAAGGAAATAAATAAATAAAGAAAGAAAGAAAGAAAGAAAGAAAGAAAGAAAGAAAGAAAGAAAGATAGATAGATAGATAGATAGATAGATAGATAGATAGATAGATAGATAGATAGATAGATAGATAGATAGACAGATAGATAGATAGATAAATTAATTAATTAATCAATAGTTAAATAAATAATAAAATAATAATGGTAAAATCAATAATGATAATAATATAAATAATAATAATAATAATAATAATAATAATAATAATAATAATAATAATAAAAATAATAATGATAATAATAATAATAATTATAATAATAAAGAAGAAGAAACAAAACAAAATACTGCAACAACGACAAAAACACAAAATATAAACTATTTGATAATTGTAAAAAGCGTCTTTTGATTGTTTTATCGAGGAAAGTCTTCGATTCTGTTTTCTTTGATTTTTTGGCGGTGAATGACATTATATTTCCGTATGCAACTCAGTCAAGCAGATGATTTTATTTAGTTCAGAATAATCAAATGCTGCTCTGGAATTTTGTTTCATTTTATTTCACAAAAAAGTTATTAACGGTGTTATTATCGTGACTGCTGACAACAAGATTTCCGTTATTAGGTAACTTCGCAGTGGCATACAAATCTCTTTGAAATAAACATGTAATGAATACATAACCACGTCGTCGATTACATAAGCCAATTATAAACACATCTTCTTCGACCTTTTACTGTACGCATTTTGCATTCTTGTCTGATTTCTTGCATGAAGTAAAGACAATAATTTGAAATGACTCTTTCCGAAATGGGTCGCAATTTTTGGCTTCGGTGTTAAGGTTTTCACCAACTTTATAATTTCGACTATCGAAGACAAAATAAGATTTAATCTGAAGTTTTGTTTTGTTTTGTTTTTCATTTTCTCTCCTTAACTATTTACTTGATACTTTTCATAAAGTAAGATATATTTCCCACCGGTTCGTATTACATATGTTCATTCCTATGTTTTACCACTGTACAACATTCATTTAAAACCAGCTGATAAAATAGCTTGAATTCGTAGTTTTTTCTTCAAAAGAACAGAAACTGATAATGAATTACCCGTATGTATGTGGTTTCAAAGGTTGAACAAATTTAGTTAAATCGCCTCATGAAATGTCAGGGCAATTTAGAAACATGAACTCAGATATTTCATCTTGTGATACGTGATAGTTTTATTGCATTCTATTAACATATATTCAGACAAAGTTTGTTTGAATTTGTCTGTATTTGTTTCAGTAATACAAGAAATGTTTTCTTCTTCGTTAACATAAGCAATAGTCTATGATATACCTAGCCAAGTCACTAATAATAGCATTGTTTCAGTTGCGGATAAAAAGGGTTAAAGTTAAAACTCTGTTTAATATCTCTCTATTTTAATTCAGGTTGCAGAAAAATGATTGACATGGTCATTGTAGCGGACGGACCAGGGGACAAAGTCGAGTTTCAAACACTGCAGGCGGTGTTCTCAAAGATCGTTGAAAGCATGGACGTAGACAGCGATAAAGTTAATCTTGCTTTCGTGGTGCAAAGTGGCTACGATCAGACAGAAAGCATAAAGTTAAGTGGAAGTAACGACGAATTGCAGAATGCCATACACGACCTACATGAACCATCAGATGGAGAAAGACTTGATTTAGGTATAGAAATAAAAGTTTATTTTGTGTGCATATGAATTTAAAGGTGTAGACAGTCGTGCCTGTATTTGTATGTTATAGATTAACTTCAAACATGGATTATCCAACATTACTATTAATGAGAAGCTGGGCGACAGCTGAGGCATGAATCTGACAGAGCAATTTAGACTGCATTATCATCGTTCTTTAGACATTATATATACCTTAATAACTTCATATTTAAGGGATCATAGCGTATTTCAGGTCTATTTACTGATGCGTTCAATAAACACCCATACCATATCTTAAATGGGATCTTGTAAACCTTGGCACATTTGTATGAAAGTCCATGGGCTATCTTTTTAAAATGGTTTGAAATGTGTGAATTTCTTTTTATGAAAACTGCTAGTATTTGTATGTGACTAGCAAAATCTTTGGCGCCATTTATTATTCGTTCATTTTACACAGCGTCAACAAAATACTTGTTGCAAAGAAAAATTGTTGCTTCTTATAGACAAATCTTCGAGGAATGTAAACATAAAAAACGGATGAAAAACATGTACATTTGTATATTACATGTATTGCAAACATAAAACATTTCGGAAAAAATCACAAATGCATTTATTTGTAACAGTAACTGAAAAGCAAATTAAGCAAAGAAATCTATGGGAAAATGGCATAAGTTAGTAGTTTTTTGCACGTAACTGTATGTTTTCATAGAGCATACCATTAGATTATCTTTGAATATATAGATGTTAATGGGTTTATAAAGCTGAATCAGATGATAAATATGTTTCTCCTAACCGTTATATGTACTTTATCGGGATTTTTTTTTAAATAAATGATATTCATTTGACGCGGATAAGGTATTGAAATTAATCTTAAATTATTTTCAGCTATTAAACAGATGAAAGTCCTATTCCGGAATTCCAGCAGAAATGCAGCGACTCAAGTAGGGATAATCATTGTGAAAGATAACTCGAAATATCCAACACAAACTGCGAAGAGGGCAGCCTATGCCCGATTAGATGGGATCATTCTATACGTAATTGGCGTCGGGGATAATATAGAAATGAGCGAAATGAAATCCATATCTTCTTTCCTGAATCCAATACTTACCGTCAAGGATTACGAAGACTTATACTATTCCGTTGAAGATTACGTAAAACTATTTTGTGTAACTACGGAAGAATACAATACCCAACAGACGAAGGTTGCGTCCACATTTTCTCAGGGGACAGTACAGGAAGTCCCAAAAGTGTATGAGAAAACCACTACCACGACTGCAGCTCCGGACCCTATGGCAGGTAAAACGGACCAGGTGTATTGAATATTTTGTCATGTATTTTCGATAGGTTGCAGTTGTTTAAGCCAACATTCATCGATCTTTCACATTAAGTTACGGAGATGTGACCTATTCACGATGATACTTGTTACTTAGGACTATTAAGCCGTTAGGAATCTTTAACGTAGTATGAAAAGAAATTTTGGTTTATACTTTCTCCGAATGTCAGTAAAACTCAGCCTCATACTCCGAATCTTGATCCTTAGGTTCAAAGGTGAGCACCCTACCATAAGGGTGCCAAAGGTTCTCCATTTGATGGTGAAATTTACTTCAATTTCCCTATTGTGAACTTCCAGCACAATGTGCATTTGGAGTAAACGCCTCTCAGTTGATAAGATATTCAAGAACATTTGTTTCCTAATAGGATTTTTTATACGATGCTTTATTTTTTTGGCCTTAAACTTGATTCTCCTCGAGATTCCATGATAGAGGATATAACAGCTGTTGAGGAGGCAGCTTATATAGCTTATATTGAAGGTATAACATCTATTGAGGAGGCAGCTAATATAGAGGGTATAACTGCTGTTGAGGAGGCAGCTAATATAGATGGTATAACAGCTGTTGAGGAGGCAGCTTATATATAGGGTATAACTGTTGTTGAGGAGGCAGCTTATATAGAGGATATAACTGCTGTTGAGGAGGCAGATTATATAGAGGGTATATAACTGCTGTTGAGGAGGCAGATTATATAGAGGGTATAACTGTTGTTGAGGAGGCAGCTTATATAAAGGGTATAACTGTTGTTGACGAGGCAGATTATATAGAGGGTATAACTGCTGTTGAGGAGGCAGATTATATAGAGGGTATAACTGTTGTTGAGGAGGCAGCTTATATACAGGGTATAACTGCAGTTGAGGAGGCAGCTTATACAGAGGGTATAACTGCTGTTGAGGAGGCAGCTAATATAGATGGTATAACTGTTGTTGAGGAGGCAGCTAATATAGTTGGTATAACAGCTGTTGAAGAGGCAGCTTATATACAGGGTATAACTGCTGTTGAGGAGGCAGATTATATAGAGGGTTTAACTGCAGTTGAGGAGGCAGCTTATATGGTCCTATTGTCATACACCTTATCCCCTCCTTTTGTCCTCGTTTGTGACTTTTACTGGATATGAATTACTGCCGAATTAAAAACATAGGGTGCTGCAAAGTTGCTTACCGTTCCGAGGCACCTGAACTGCCTCCATGATTTAGTGGAGTTAATGTTGCTCTTTATTTTGTTGTATGTATTGTTGTGTCGATGACCTTTATTGTGCTAATATTTCTGATCTAAGACTATCCCAAATCAGTCTGTTCAGATCATTCTAAACTATGGCTACATAATTTATGAGAAAACCTTAGCAATCCAACCCGTTTTATTCAGCCAAAAAGGTGGGTCCAAAATCTCGTTTTTGTAGCATTTTGTTCCGTTTCAAGATTACATTTTACACTTCCAAAGATTCTTCGAATCAGACACGTCTTTTTGTAATGTCTTGCAGAAATTATTGCAATGTGCGGGGATTTCATCCAAAATGGACCAAGATCGATCAGTCATCGCAGTGATTGTAACAAATATATAAGCTGCTCAGAAAATCCGGATGGAAGCATCAAAGCTGACATCGTGGCTTGTAACTTCGGAGAATTTTGGAATCCATCAACATCGTCGTGTAAAAAATCAAATCAAGTGATATGTATGCAGGGTGAGTGTTAATGAATATTATTTTACCCCACTGATGAAATAATTATGAATCACCTGATGGTCAAAGTGAGTCAGATCCCCCTAAAATGCTCTGACTTAAAAATTAGTTCAATCTTCTTTCTTCAAAAATTACAATTAATGTAATTTTTCGGAAAGATTTACATGTAATGTAATGTCACATCAATTTCTTATGACATTTTTTTTTTCAGAACACAGAAGAGTCAACATGCATTATACTCTGATATATTGCAATCCCGCTAAATTTGAAATGATCTAAATGGCCCAGTTAAAATACTTTATTACTATTAAACCTATCTACTTTGAAAACATTTCTTTTTTATTTGAAAGGAAATTGTATACTTCTTCGGTTTCAGTTTATTTACTGTATAACATCCACGTACGCATTGAATATCACCTCATTTCTGTCCTTATTTTTCGATTATCTTGCATAAGCATTTCCCTTCATATCTCTAATGACGAACGATTAATATAATACAGTTCCCGACCTTATGATTGCCGATTCTTTTCAGTGTAGTTTCAAGATCCTTTAAAACGGTGTTTGTATCGACATTCCTCATAATGAATATTTTTAGGATGGGATACACATTCTCCTATGATTTGATTTTGGAAATATAGGCTATTGTTCCGCACGTGTTTATGTGTATGTCATACGAAATATGTCGCCGTCTATAAATAAATATCATTTGCTGATTCAAAGAACTCATATAATAAACCAATTGGGATTTCAAATATGCCCTTTACTTCTTTATGTCAGGTTATTTACTGAGACACTTAGAAACAAACCGTTCTTTTTATATAAAATAGAGATTCATCAAAGTATGGTTGAATTTGAAAACATTAATTATTACTAACTCCTGATAAGGTAGGTGTATGATAATTGATTTTCTATTTCAGATCCATGTGTATACGCAAAAGGAATGTTATCTTCATATGCATACCCGGGTAACTGTCGGGCCTACTGGCAGTGTGGGAGTGTAACACAGGCACGATGCTGTGAATCGGGATGGGTGTATATACAAGGAGAGGGATGTGTTCAGGATATGGGAAACACTTGCACGTCACCGTGTCAGGATGGTGGTAAGGATGAAGTTATTTTGTATGAAAATCTAAAAATTCCAAAGTATGAATCACAAGAAATATAAGAGACAAAATCTAATATGGAATGTAAAACTCAAACCTCCCAAAGTAAGAATAGTCGGTACATCCTAAGAAAATATATCTGGGATGGATATTAATCTAGCAATAAAGTGGTAGTCTTCAGATCACGAAGTCTTGTGTATGAATCTCCATGGCAACTGCTTATTTTCCGTGTCGCTAGCAGAGACAGTACAAAACTGAGTTCCATTGTCACATTGAGTACCGACACTTATACAATGTCTTACACTCAATGACCCTAAAGGTCAATGAGTACGTAATGTATTAAAATAAAAAATCCTACTTGAATACAGGCATCTATGATAGTAGTACCATATGCCAGTGATATAGTCATCAAAGAAAGTCTTTTCATATTTTCTGCACCTAGAATGAGAAAAACTTTGCAAATATAATAAGTGAAAACACAACAACATTGTAAAAGATCAGAAAAACAGCCTTATTTTTTCATAAATCGACAAATTACTGCCAAAGATCAGTGTTGTGGGCCAAATGTAAGCACTGCTGAAATCTTCAAAGGTCGGACTTTGCACACAGTCTGAAGTTATCTATGTGATGTTCGTGCATCCTTGAATTTGAATTGAGAGACGGATATCAAGCATTACTAGAAAATAGCCCAGCAATACCAAAAATATTTAACATTGGTTCAGATGCTAAACTAATGTCTTCGAGGTGTAAAGTACGGTCTGACACTATTGCGGTGTAACTGTAAAGTAATTGTGCAAATACAACTTGATTGGAAATTAAATTCTTGACTTTGAGCGGTAAATCGGGAATATTTAAACTTCATGATATGTTTCATTCTTAAAGAACTAACACCGTCAATGGTACAGCGATTATCTCTTTCCCTTGTCTGTGGCGTCATTTGGGACATGTCGCACAAGTGCAGAAACAGCATTCGTCCATAGAAACTATTACTAAAGAAAATCAAATGGTTAAGAAAGGATAATGTAAGTCCCAGGCCACTTTGAGAAAAACCATTTTACTAGTTTTTATCAATCTGGAATATAATGAAATCACTCAATATACATTCATGAAAGAAATCATACATATAGGTTTACGATGTCTCAGAAAAAAAAAATCGTTGTATAACAATTAACTCAATAAAAGAAAGTTCATTGTTTGAAAAGAAATGCTTTGAGGAGATTTTTCTGCGAATATTATGTAAATGTGTTTTATACTCTTATATATTTAAAGACTGCTCTAATTCAAATTCAACTTCGTGAAATTGAAATTTATTTCAGTCGAATTTGACGTATAAGTATGCACAATGTGTCTCAGAGGTTTATTGCTGTTTGTCTGTGACATTGAACCCTTCAAAACGATTAAGCATAATAGGAACGGCGGTCACGCCACAAAAGAGTTTATTAAATGACACGACACGGTTCTCTATACATAACATTCTATTTGCAAAGTAAAACAATCACTCACTTTAGAAGAAAATGTAACATTAATCCAAACAACAACTCTTTAAAAAAGAATTGAAATTCATGTATATAGTTGAGACCGTCTAAGTGATTTCTTGTATTAAATTGCTCCCTGTTTTGTTTGCCCATTTTCAAGTCGGTCGCCCATAACGGTTTACTTTATAATTTATCTGTATTTAGTGACTCCCTGTCTTATGTTACTTATACTTTTAGTTCAACCCGTCAATACAGACCAGCCAGGGCTGTATCCCTCCACCAGTGGCCATGGGGGTACAAATTCCGTTTCAGAAACATCTGGTACAGGACAAGGTACTCTTTTCATACGTCATTTTCACTAAAAGTATATTCAGCAAAACTCAATTTTTCATTTAAATTGTATTTAATTTGCATACTGATAAGTTTCACCAGACAGTATTTGAAAATCAGGTAAAAAGCAGGCCTCTTCCCGTAATTCAGATGGGGCCGATGTTCGGCGCCTTTCCCAATGAAAGTACATGTGTTGTTTTTTACGATAAAAACACGGTCACGTGATATTTATCAAATTATAGTTGGTATTTATCAGCGTGTTTCTGTAAAGTGAAACATTGCATAAAAACATTTAAAAATATCCTCCTCACGGAATGGTATAGAAAGTACATATGGTATGTAAAATATTTTCCCCAGTTTAACACCCATTAGCATTGATTTTCCTAACCCGAAAAAAATCTGCTTTATAAAGAGGAAAACACTTTTTTTTCAACTCTTGATCTGACTCAGTTTATTCATAAAATATTGGTTATCAATTTCATAAAGTTTACAATATTTTGAAAAAAAACATGCTTTGTAACAACCACTATCTTTTTTTTATTTTCAAATTCGCAATGATTTCTCTGTCCGATAGGTTACAAAATCAGCACAGTAACAGAGCCTTCCGTAAAACCTGGTCCAGGGTTCGAACCGCCGACAACCGCAGAGGGGTATCAACCGGATATTTCTATATCGGCAGGTAAGTTATTTAATGTCTCATCCATTAATCTTTCATTCAAATGGATGCGTCACATGGGGCTAAAAATTTTATCTTGCACGGTAACTAAAGCCGTTGAGTAGTGAGGGTTCTTGAACATACATACTGTGACGCGACCTATGTTATTTTTACTGTCTCATCAGGTGGACAGGAAAAACCAAGAAACTGGAGGTTAGTCCTTAGTAACTACAAAGGAGCTCTGCTTTATGATTTATTGATGTGTACTTGAATTTGTCTAAATAATTTCTGTTGTCAAAGAGTTCACTCACAACGAACAAACAAGTTAAAATTTCAGCCAAGCCTTTAGTTAGTGCGACTATAATAAGGGTGCTTAACTTGGAAGACCAATAATTTTGAATGGTGCTGTAGGCATTTCTTTCCCTAGCGAGAGTCAGGAAGTCATTTGTAACAAAGACAAAACGAACCTGCGACATCTCGGTCGAAAGGTGGGAACTCGACATGTTTAACAATGATTTAAGTCTATTTCTTTCTGCTGCTACCGATGGCGATAAGGTAATTATCGTTATTTTTCTTTACAGCCTGCAATAAAGGAGTTGTGATGTCTGACTCCAGCAAATATAGCGTCAATGATATAAATATGGGCTATCTCGAGAAGCAATGTCCGCCCGGAAGGGAGTTCGATCCCAACACTTGTCTCTGTTCAGTTGTAAGACATGACCTGCCCACTCCTAAGATAGGTATGTCATAATAATTACACATGTGGCCTGCTTAATGTATTAAAATGTCAAGGATATGTTTATGCAATAATTTAGGTTCATAAACATTATTTTGGACATATACTATCTGTCAAATACACCTGTATAATGATAAGCACAGTTTGCTTTATGATTTATTGACATGCCTGACTTCATGAAATTATATAAATAATGGACTTACTCAAAACGGAAAAAAAGGACGTGATGTTTGTATTTTAAACTTGATGTATCTGCCAGCGAATTAAGAAACTGTTTACAGTAAAGGACACATACACATACTTTTTATTGAAAGCGTGGATTGTGAATCAATTTTTTTATATTACACTGGTGGAAGGGAGATTAACTTTAAATTTCCTAATCTCACAACGATATTTTTTTAGTGTTTGTCTGAAATTTAACAGAGATATGCCAACCATCGCGACGTATTCAAATTCAATTCAATTTTCAAAAGCTTTCATAAGGGAAAATTTTGCCAGAGTCGCCCTCACCGTCAGTGGGCGAATTCAAAACAGGACAAATTTAAAACACTAAATTAATCGAATATAATTATGACGGGACTGGGCGAATTCAAAAAGGGGCAAAACTGTTTGCAAGAACATTCGGATGAAAATAGCCCTGTATACAGTAATGTTTTGTACAACTTACACACCCCTTTACGTTTGCTCTAATGTATTTACAGATTTGAATCTTCAGTGCGCTTATCAGACACAATCAAGCTATGTGGCGGATCCTACGGACGGTAGCAAATACATTCAATGTACCATCCAACCGGACCAAACAATGATTGCCAGTTCCCTTAGCTGCCCCTTTGGACAGATGTGGGATGAACCGTCAATGTCCTGCTTAGAAGCCCGCTTTGCAAAAAGCAGATATGGTAAGGTCTACACCATTTATGAGAAGGTCATTTTATTATCAGCTGGTATGCTATGCTAGGATGAAAAATGAATATCGCATTAAGGGGGAACTCATATGATGAATGAACATGGCGATAAGCATGTTTCATTTATCAATCTTTGTGTATTACAATAAATATTTTCAAGAAGTGTCACAGTGGCTTACACGCCTCCCACTATTATAAAGGTGTCGAACTGGCATACCTCAGGGCACAACTATTTCAGCTACGGATTTTCAAATATCCCTTGGTACTTCATCCATTTTGTTTCGAAGAAAAGGGAAAGAGTGAAAGATACATCATGCATCTTTTTCATTAAATAAGGTTTGTTCCATTACATTCCAAATTTGCTACAAGTACGATGGCTTTATAATATTTTTAAGGGGTAGTGATACTACCTGTTGACGTCAGAGTATAGTCCAATCTTACACATATGTCTTGTATGTAAGATAAGGTTTTATAGAATTAATTTTAGCGTTATTTCCTTCGTCAACAGCTTGTAGTACTTTCATTACCCTCCCCGAATATCGTGTTGTACGTTTAATACCCTTCCTCAACATCGTGTAGTATTTTTAATCAGATGACTAAGTTATGTTAGAAGATGAGAATTCAAATATTGACAAAAGGGATACGGCGTTTTACAACTATAGATATACGGTATTTATTTGAGGATTTACGTAATAAAGCATTCCCTATTTTTGTTGTCCCTTTCTAAAGTACTATTAACTTGATCTTCTTGTATTTCTATATTTTAGATCTATGTGCGATGGCGGAAGGTATGATATCATCTTACTCATTCTCCGGCAACTGTCGTGCATACTACCAGTGCGGGGAGACCACAGAGATAATGTGTTGTATGGGAGGCATGAAATACACGGAGGAAGACGGGTGCGTTCTCGATTTCGACAACAGTTGTGCACAAGCGTGTCCACCATTACCGGATAATCAGCCGGTTACCTCTGGTAATGATTTGTTTCTCGTTCATATAAGCACATGAAATGTCTGACATTTAAACTAAAAATTTCATAGTAATAGATTGTAAAGTTTTTTCTATATAATAACTCATATACTTTTCTATTAGTTTAAGAGTAAAATGCATCTTTTAGTAATGGTTATGATTTTATCTGACCATTTCATTTAGAAAATCTTAAGCATTTAAATAAGATTGATTTGAAGCCAAATGTTTGGAAATTAGAAAATAGAGATGGTCATTTTCTGACAGAATGTAGGTCGATTTATTTCCTTATCTTTTGAATGTCAATATCAAAGAAAATTTAGTAAGATTTAACCATTTTTTAATGATGAAAAGTCTTATTTACTCTAGGTTGCATGAAAAGACCTGTTCCTACGGATAAGAGTTCTTTTGAAATAAATCTGGGATCAATGAGATGGGTACGAAGATCGTGTGAGGTTGGAAGCGAGTATAACCCTAATGTTTGTAATTGTGTACCTAGTGAGCCTGAACCTACAAAAGCACCAGGTAAAAATAACAACAATGTTTGTTATTTATTTGCCATTAAATGAACAATTTCGATCAATCATAATCATTAGGAGGGATTTTTTCATTTTGCTTTCAACAGACCGATTTAAATTTGTAGCCAACGTTTCTTCTCTATCACTTAACGATACATGTAAATTATTTTCATCGTTCGTATCACTAAGATACGTCATTAAGTCAGAAAGTTTCGTTCAAAAGTAGGATTTATAGACTGTCAAACTTCCGAATCATAACTCTGAAAACAACAGAAAATGAAAATACTGTTCCAACAAATATAAGTCTGGAAGTATTAAGATTACCGTATTTATAACAATATATCACAATTCACTTAACAATTTTACAAAACTTATTTTGCAGCGACTTCTTGCAACAGGATAGGAGATCCAGCGGATAAGACAAAATATACGGTGTTTGACTCATCAGGGTGGACCCAACATATTTGCCCAGCAGGAATGGAATTTAATGATGCTTTTTGTAAATGTACCGCCATTACTAGTCCCCCACGGCAACCCACCCAAGGTAAAATTTCACTCTTATTATCATTATTTGTCACTTACACAAATATGTCACTGAATAACGTTGAAGATCTTACGTTGCTCTACGCTAGGTCATTGAACAGTGTGAAATATCAACCCTGACGATCACACAGGCTCGGTAGAAACCAAGGGTTTAGCTACACGGTCTTAATACCAGCAATTTGTCATGGAGCTGTGAGAGAGGATGTATGTTACAATGTGGGTTTATTTTGAACACACATTTGACTTATGATGCTTGTAATGAGATCTCCTCAAATTCGCACAAAGCTATGGTTGACGGTCTCTGTCCTTTAAATGAGACCTTTAAAGAACAAGGGCCCGTTTCACAGTAGTCACGTTAATTCTCCCCCTGTTCTTCTTGTCATAAGTATAGGTAAAATTTGTCGCCCTTTACCAGCACATTGTAACGCTGCAATACAACTGGGAAGGGGGGGCGTTAAATAACAATACAAACAAACAACAGTAGTCAACTACCGATAAATTCATTAGTTTTCTTATTTCTTGAAGATTACTGTCATAACTAATTTTTTGTTTTCTCCCATATTATGAAATTTAGGCGGTGGATAGGCACCTGATCAAGCCTATATCCAAGGGTCAATGTTTTTCTGATTCCTAACATTGAATTTCTTATAAGAGTCTGATATTAATCGCAAAAATATTTAAGAAATAGTATTGAAGAATGAATATTAAATCTTGGATCGTTCTATTCACATATATATCAGTCTTTTATTGACCATGTGATATGTAACCATAGGTAACAATACACGAGCATATCAAATTATTATATTACTCTTGGTGATAATCGGTTATATTGAATCAGCCTCATTTTGTTGTATCTCACATGAACTGTATGTAAGTAATCACATTAGTTTAGTAAAACATTTATCTGATCGAAGAATATTTCAAGTTTCAATCCAGAGGAAGTCATCATATTTGTATTGACATCTAAACGGCAAGTTCAACTCTGTGCAAGATGTTTTCGGTTTTGTCAACTATTTTCGAGTTCTCTTTGCAATATCCTTTAGTATAAAAGGCGGAGAGCTGTAAAGATCTCTTGGTTCATTTTTCTTTTTCATTCTTTGGTGTCTGGTTCTTCAAGTTCTTCATATTCAACTTAGACCAAATGTATCACTTTTCAACTACATTCTCTTGGTTTTATGACTGTTAGATTTCATGCTAGAATTTTCTTTATGCATCTTAGCGAGGTAAACTGGTTTCTGCTTGTCTATCACTAAGTTTCTTCTTCATAGACCTATTCAATACATATAAAGAATTTTATGTTACATCAATTCAACTTTACGCCTATAAATTGAAGTCAATTTTTTTGCAAAATCAATACTTTGTTGAAAACAACAACGTAAATAAAATCGGAAAGAAAAATGAGTGTATCTATTTATCTATTTTAATGACTAAAATAGTATATGTATCTTTTTTAATTCAACTCAATCTGACTGTGACCAGGGTATTCCAGCAGGTAAACAAATGTTTGACATTTCACACCTAGGAATAAAACATAATGAGAACTTATACTGTTAACTATACTAATTCAATGTTTGTTATTAATCAAGGAACATAAATATGTACACGTTTTTTTAACAAAACTGAAAAACCTCGTTTTGAGCCAGTCTCAGAAAATGAGTCCTCACCGCATATAAACATATTTAGCTATACAAAACTATTCATGCAAAATATCATTTTTATCAGTTGTAGTTCTTTTTGCAAAACCGTTACGAAGCACATACGAATTTCTTGATGAATTATTTTGATATTTACTGTTTTCTTTCCGAAATTGACCTTAAGAGGATGACCAGAAGTTATTTTTGTATATATTCTGTGAAATCAGAAACACCATTTTGCACATGTGAGACGAGACTTCTTTTAAATGTGCATATCGCTTATCGCATTTATCAATACGAACTCTTGTTTCCTCAACGAGTTAAAGATAAAGCAAAGTACTTCCCTTGATAAATAGGATGCCCTCAACCAGTGTTTAATCAATAACTCTAAAAACTGTTTTAAGACATGTATTTTACTATAATATTATGTTTCCAACCAAATGTGTCACTTTTCTTATTACAGGTTGCAACAGAAGGCCACATGCAATCGATAGCACTAAATATGAACAGCTCAGTCCATTAGGCTGGGTCCAAGAGACATGCGAGGCAGGAATGGAATATAATACAGATACCTGTGGCTGTTCTTTGATCACCCCTCTGGTGCTTCCAAATCCAGGTACTGAGTAATCACGCACTGTCACTGATTGTCACGCACAGCGTGTCAAGGTTGTCATCAATTTGGAATAGACTCGTCACAGAATCTCTTGTATTCCATTTAGCGTCATATATTAAATATGATATCTGTGTATGTTACATCACGCCATTTGTCCTTTACGTTTGATCAGTGATTCCATTTAAGCGATACTGTGTGTAAAGCAGGAGTATACATCTATATTCACCATTATACTTCAGCATTTGTCAGAGGGTTTTCACAGACAATGAAGTAACCCCTGAGAAGTAATCTCTTAATTTCCCCTCATCCTTTTGCAAAGCTAAAGTAATATTATCCGACAAGAGGTTGCAACAACATGACTCAATTGCGAAGAATAATCTCAGTAATTGAAAGAATGCTGTTTATTTTTAAATTAAGTGTATTGCCTGTTAGATAGGGTTATTTTACTGTTTATTTTTTTATTATTTAATGGAATTATCTACCTACTATAATCGTACGTCGTTGTGGTTACTCATTTCAGAATGTCACAGTAGACCACATCCAAGTAACGCTAGATACTACGACGAGTATATAGAAGGAGTGGGCTGGAAGTCTCAGAGATGTCGGAGAGAATACGAGTACAATGAAGCTAGCTGCAAATGTGCTCCTATTTCGGCGTCTCCAACGGTGGATCCTAATTCAGGTATACTTAGCGCATATTCCATGGATTCATTATCTACTTTTAGAAACAGACAATAGATACCCTGCATGAATCAGGTATTATGTTTGTTTCTCGTGAAGTTTTTTTTTTTGCTACAGACAAGATTTTAACTACGATAATAGTTGACCTTACTCGGAGATCCATTATTCATTAAATGATTTATTTATCTTTTTATTCCTTCCCTTATTTACATACTCATTAATTCATATATCTTTTATTTATTTACAATGTATTTATTTATTTATTTATTTATTAAGATGATTTTTTTAATACATGATTATTCGTAAACTACATAGTTTCGATAAGTTTCCTGATTACTAAGGTGACAACAGGATGTTAAATTGATCTTTGATATTTTATACGTTGATTATGATGTCTCCTGCTCCATGTATAGCATTCTCTCTCTGTCTTTCTCTGTCTTTCTCTGTCTCTCTCTCTCTCTCTCTCTCTCTCTCATATTTGCGAAACCTTACTACATGTAGTTTCTTTTTGGACACAGGTTGTAAAAGGAGAGGGAATCCGATGGACAATACAAAGTTTGAAGAATATGGTCCATCAGGATGGACCCAGCTGTCTTGCCAGGAAGGCATGGAATATGATACGGAAAATTGCGGCTGTTCCAAAATCGTCCCACCGGTAAATACATCTCCAGGTAATGAAATCTTGTTTATTTTAACAACCGGATAAAGCGTGTCTTAGTTTTACTTCGCAACTTCCAATCTGGTTTTAATTTCACTTTAATAAATTCACAAAATTAATTTTCAACGTCTTCTTATTTGTTATCACATAAAGACTTGCAACTATTTATATTATTCTTAGATTGTTTGAGGCGAGCATATTCATTGGATAATACGAAGTATGAGGAATATGGCCCAGGAGGATGGGTCCAATGGACATGCGAAGAAGGCATGGAATATGATTCAGAAACGTGCGGCTGTTCCGTTATCATACCATCGGTAAATCCCAATCCTCCAAATCAAGGTACGAAATCTTATTTATATAATTGTTCTTTGCATAATTTAACAAAGAATCAGACTTTAGATTAATTATCCTAATTTCAAATATGTTGTTGCACCGTTGTTTTACGTCTCACTCAAGAATATATCACTCATATGGAGTCGTCACCATGTGCCGCTGAAGGGCGACAAATTTTTCCCTTTGCTTACACTGCTGGCCTTTGAGTATGGAGGATTCTTTAACGTGCCAACACCTACCGTGTCAAGTGTTGTTGTGTTGTTGTTAAATTGTTGTTTAACGTCCTTCTCAAGAATATTTCACTCATATGGAGACGTCACTGTGTGTCGGTGAAGGGCTACAAATTTTGCCTATGCTCGGCACCTATGGCCGTAGAGCAGGGAGGGTTCTTTAACTAGCCAATACTACTGTCACACGGGGCTTCGGTTTTTACTATCTCATCCGAAAGACTGGCACGGCCAACCGCAATGGGCGCTGCACGGATTCGAAACCCGGACCCTTCGATTCGAAGTCGAACACGCTAACCACTCGATTTTGGCGGTCCCAATTTCTGATATGTAATTAAAACCTGCTCAGGGTTCATTTATTTTTTAATTGCATACAATTGTTTGCTTTTATACTTAGGTTGTATGCTGAGAGCAAATACACTAGACAATACAAAGTATGAAGAATACGGCCCATCAGGTTGGACTCCAAAGTCTTGTCAGGAAGGCATGGAATATGATTCAGAAACGTGCGGCTGTTCCGTTATCATACCATCGGTAAACACATC
>JACSZP010012542.1:0-24514 GCA_016161895.1 Pinna nobilis | reverse complement strand
AGCAGCGTGACTCGTGACTACTTAGAGCCCTTGCCACTTTTCCCTGTGGGTGGGTTGGTTGGTTGTATTGTTGTTTAACGTTCCACGCAAGAATATTTCACTCATATGGAGACGTCACCGTGTGTCAGTGAAGGGCGACAAATTTGCACAATGCTCAACACTTATGGCCGTAGAGCAGGGAGGGTATTTTAACATGGCCTACGCCGTCTGTGAAAAGGGACCTCGGTTTATACTGTCTCATCCGAAAGACAGGGAAGGCCTACCGCAGGGTGGCTTGGGCTCAAACCCCGGAAAGCTTCATTCAAAGTCGAAAAAAAACCCACAAGGCCACAGAGGCACTGTCCCTCAGTGTGTGTGTGTGTGTGTGTGAGAGAGAGAGAGAGAGAGAAAGAGAGATTAATTAGGAATTTCTCAAGTCGGTCTCAAGTTAATGTAAACCAACTTGAAAAACACAGGTGATTTGAAAGATCTAAATCAAAATTCTATATTTTTTTAGGTTTGAACAATGGGGAGTGGCGACGGAAGTGGAAAGGGAGCCGGCATTTTGTGGGCGATAATCTGGTTCCTGATACTGATCTTCTTAGGATGGCCAATCGGATTTCTGTTAGCTTGGGTGTACGTGTTACTTCTGCCATTTGGCGCCTGTATAGACCCAATCAAGGACTTGAACCAGCAACTATTGAGGGTCGTGCAATTACCGCTGACATGTGCCACAAACATGGTGGAAATGAAACCGCTGTGTTGAGCTGGAAAATGGAGATGTCGTAAAAAGTATTATTCGCCATAATCAACAATTTTTACATTTTTATAAGATAGGAAGTTTGTGAAATACATGTTCGTGATTTTACGATTAGAGACTTTACATATATGCCAATGACATATAGGAAAATACTCAACACAAATCAAAATGGCCGCTTGGCCGTTGTTGTCTTCCTGGATGAATGAGCATTGAATGTATCACGGCTGTAGGATGTCATACAAATTGTTTTTCGCTGGAACATTTAATGATAAATATGAATACTGCAGAGTGCATTTACCGTATTTTCTTGCATATTGCCCGGTTCGTCGTATAGCGCGCAAACCTTAAACATCGTATTTATGTTTTGAAGTCACCAGATTGCCCGCTCCGGCATACTGCCCGCATCTTATCTGTCACATATAAATAATTATTACTATCAATAGAAGATTGTGGTGTATATAAGAACGAGCTACACACGTGTAACAGCTATGTACCGAGATAAAAAAAATATATTTTTAAATTTGTTCATACTTATGACAATTGACAGATTTGAAAAGATATATGTTTTTGAGTTTGTCTAAAACATTTAATATTATAGCCTGCTTCACCATATATACCGCAAAAGGCATTTATCTGAGCTTTAAAATCTATAGTCCGCGGGTAATACGCACGAAATTACGGTATACTAACGCCCGGTAAATTTGAATGATTTTCCTTAGTTAATTACTAGTTCAGCCCGGTTATTTCGAAAACCCCGTTTATTTGGACGAAAATTCACCCTTTCGGTTTCAATATATCCGGGTTTGACTGTATTGGTACTTTCAAAATCTTATTATACTATGACAGAATATTAGGCAGTGCGCAAGATTTTTCAAAGGGAGATAAATCCTTCATCCTCCATATGTGACTTGTATTCGAACGAAAGAACAGAACTAGGAAATAATTTTGTTCAAAAACACAAAAACACTATTGCCGATGAATTTATTAAGACAGGGTAAAATATTTTTCATATCGATGAATCGATCGGTTCTGTTCGATTTTAAGGAGTTTTTTTGTTTTGTTAAATAACATTTTCTTGAAAGACAACATATACATGTAATAAGATTCCAATTTACTTGTTCTTAATTTCCTTTTATTAAAATTTTGAAATTGTTTATAAATGCAGTCTATTTGTTTATGTTAAAAATCATGATAAATTGATGAATGTACTTTATAGTATTAATTATTGTATCCAAATTAGTTTTCAGGATACACTCACTTTCACTATGTTGTAGAAGTCATCGTGTGTCGATGAAGGGCGAGAGAGTTTGCCTATGCTCGACACTTATGGTCGTAGAGCAGGGAGGGTTCTTTAACGTGCCAACATGGGACATATGTTTTTACTGTCTCATCTTAAAGATAGGGACGACCAACCGCAGAGTGGCGCTGCGCGGATTCAACCTCGGAACCTTCGATTCGAAGTCGAACACGCCAACCACTCGGCCACGGAGGCCCCACTTTGTAATTCTCTGTATTTGAATAAGCACCGCGCTGCGGTTGTCATTCTTTGTCCGTTGAATGACGGGAAAAACAGAGAAAGCCCGTTATAGTGGGTGTTTGCCCGTTATAGAACCCCCACTGCGCATGCTTACCAAAGTGACAAACAAAAGACCAGGGCTCCTTTCCTTTCCGATGGTTTAACCGGTCTAGATCTGTGCCGGAAATGGAACAGTCTTGGTATTTTTTTTCTAAACCGGAAGAAGTCTCTGCTCATCAAAATTTTAAAAGAAATGACAAAATTATATTTGTTGGAATTTTACGTTTTGTTATTCCTGCTAATAGGATATCTATCTAACAATACTTATCATGAAATAAAATTAATAATAACTTTTGGCGAATCGACAATTATATAACAAGATGTTAATTTGTCATTTAAACAAATTTATTTGTTTGTAAGATATGTTTACAAGATTGTTGATGTAAGGGGTCTTACATTTAACAGACGCCAATAACAACGTGAATTATTTGGTCATTGATTAAATAAGTGACAAGCATTTTGTACATGTTTCGTCAACATAAATAAACAAACACTGATATTGATCAAGATAACAAGTTTATAAAGTTAATAATTTGCCAGTTTTGTATATGAACATATAAATAATATTAATAGCTAAACAATGCTACTAAATGGCTCACTCACTGAGTTTACATATCTCATTTGGCGCCGTTTTGTTCGTATATTGTTAAGACGTGAAAAACTACTCATAAGACTTCTTCAATTTCCTTTATCCTTCGATATTTGTACGAGTTCCTCTTCGGAAGAATTATTTACAGTTTTCTGTAATTATATAAGTTATCGAATTTCCCATAGGAAATTGATAAAGTTATTGAGTAATTGATATTTACTTAACTTCCTTCGCGACAAGGCGATCTGCAAATAACGCGGTCATTATATAGATCTTACAGGAAATCATATTTTTTTTGCTGCTACAATTATGTAAACACTTCAACGATTTGTCTATTTAACAAAGTTCGCATGACTACAGAATAGTAAATATTTGATTGACACAACATTGTTCAATTAACTCCTTCAGGAAAATATAACAAACAGTGATCGATCGAAAAATTCCTATAAGGAATACATAATTCAGGACTGGGCACCATAAAACCTCAGATATACTTCAGTCTGAGAATCTAGTCTCTCAACCAATCAAAATTCAGGATGAGCTAGATTTGAGAAGCTTTTCAGACTTAAGTAAATCCAGAGGTGAAATCAGGTGCCTCGGATGGTATGGTATTGTTTTAACCTCCCACCCAAGAATATTTCACGTGTATGGAGACGTCACCCTGTACCGGTGAAGGGCTACAAAATTTGCCTATGCTGGGCCCTGATGTCTGTGGAACAGGGAGAGTTCTTTAACGTGCTAACACCTACTGTGACACGAGACTTCTGTTAATACTTTCTCATCCGAAATACAGGGACAGGGGCAGCCATTTGCAGCTTAGCTCGGTCTCGAACCTAAGACCTAGCGATCTGGACCGTGTACCACTATGCCACAGCTTCCACGTTTACGCTCATAAGGTTGCGTCATCATAGTCCACGGCGACGGAGGTTTATTTTATCTTTGCTCTGCACTTACGTCCGTCAAGTTTTGAGTCTTTGTCATGTAGACAATTTCTAAGCACAGAATCTACGACCCGTAAGTACTGCTTCAAATGACTAGGGCCTAACGATATGCGAAGCACAAATTCCTATTACTATATAGAGGGTTATTTTCGTTCTGTGTCATTTTCGCCCAAATGCTCTTGCAGAAAGTTTCATTCCACTTTGAATTCGGCCAGTCTCGTCATAATTCTTTTTTGAAATTAAGCTTTTTTTTAAAATTCGCTCAATTTATAGTTCGCCCACTGACGATGAGGGCAAAAGGGGCAAAACCAAAACTAGGGTAAAAATTCCCCTGTCTACGGTAATATACTTGATTCCGTTTTAAAGAAAACAAAGTATTATTCACTTTTTACACTTTAGAATAAAAAAAAAAAATACAGTAACATCACGCCAGAGGGTAAAACTAGACATTTGCATACTACTCTTACATGCACAATAATCGTAAGAAGACTGTATCCCCGTCTCAGGGAGACCCAGAGCAAAAGTCAGTCATGATGTTTCTGATTAGAATTTTAAACAAGAGATCCTAGAAGGACAATGACGCCCAATTTCATTGGATCTTTGATAAACCTATGGTAGATATTTTTTCCCTTCTGACATTCTTAGGAATAATAGATAACAAGACTGATGATTTTTTTTATACGTGATTTAGCAACAATTGGATTCACGTTTTAAAACCCAGGTTCTCCCTTTGGGCCCCAATTCTTATTACATCAATTAAAAAAGCTTCACATGCAAAACTAGACCCCACAGAGAACCTCAATGCAAGTTTTATGAAGATCCCTTCATTACCTTCTCAGAACATTTTAAAATATGAGTTTCAACTATGGCACCCCAATTCTTTTTTATCCTTTCCAAAATGCGGCATTCAAAACTCCTACCGCACTTTCTTAGAAATAGCGATAAGGGGATCGACATTCTGAAACCAAAATTCCCCCTTTCGGACTATTCTCTTCGGATCAGTTTCAAAATGTCACATGAAAAACTTAACCTTATGTGGAACCTCAATATAAAATTTGATAAAGATCCCTTTGGTACATTCTGAGAAATAGCGATAATGGGAATTGTTTAAGGACGGACCACTGACAAAAATAATTTGATAAGCCCATCATTATTCTGATGATGGGCTAAAAATCCCTGAAATAGTCAACCGGGCAATACAGCATTCGTTTCATTTGTACTGTAAATCCAGAAAATTTATTTTAGCGAATCGATGGTCATGCAATTATTCGCTATACTATATTTTCGCGATCGCGCATTTAAGTTAAAAGTATGTGTGCATGTTAATCAGGTCAGTATATTTAGCGAGAAATTTATTTTGGCGAGTAAGTGCTCTTGCGTTATTATGCAAAAATGAAATTCTCGCTAATAAAACTGGATTTACAGTAGTAGTCTATGTATTTGTCTCGGGAGAAAGTTTCTAGCTCTACTTGCTATCTCAGGACAATGATATGACTATTTCCTTTGTACCAATAAGAGCCTGGCTTGATAGTTGATAATGCGATAGAGTTAGCCAGTTAACTTGCCGGAGGCCGGTGGTCTCATTCCGGGAACATCAGGAACCGGGCTATCTACTCCTTCAATGAAAACTGGGCACCACCATATGAATGAAAGATATTCGTGTGTGGCGTAAAGAAAAAAGGAAGAACGAAAAAGGGAAAAAAGTATCAAAGAAACGGCTGATTACTATTTAAATTCGTGTTTATTTGAGGGAAGTTCGTAATCGCCTAGTTTGTCGAGTACACTAACTCACTAAAATAAATTTCACCATTAAATTATCTACTATGAAATAATCTTTCAACAAGCTGTATGTGGTTATTTTCTTAGCACGTGGCCTCGTAAAAATACCAAATCGTTAATGAAAATAATAGTTTGCAAGGTTTCACTAAAATCAAAGCAATTCAAATACTCCAAACATCCTCAACTGACGTTATTGAAATGGATGATATAGAAGATACCAAGGGACATTCCAAATAGAATAACTCAACGACAGACAAAATTGTGGCCAAACAAAAAGGAGACAAAACTACAAACAGAAATACACAAATACACTTATAAATAGTGGAACACGAACCCCACTAAAGAAACCGGGGGTGAGTTCAGGTGCTCCGGAAGGGTAAGCAACTCCTGCTCTACGCGCCGCACCCGTCGTGTCACACATCAAGTCTTGCTTACATACTGCCGTATTAATTTATACACGAAGCATACGATGGAACAAACATCAGAAAATGTCAAGAACACAAAAACAAACGAAATCATGGCGATACCTAAGTAGCCAAGTTGTTCTGACGAGTATCGGTCGTCTGGGGCACTGATCAACTTCCGGGTGGAGGAACTGAGACTCTCTTTCCTTAAGGTCAACCTTGCAGTTATTGCAGCTATGGCCTCTTCAAGTGTTCTATTGGGGGTTTCCACGCAATTGCAGAGACATTCAACTCTTGGTACAGAGGAGTTGGTATATTCGGTTGTCTGGTGACCCGATGGATCCGTTGGGGCGGGAATCGAGATTGAATCAGATGATGACATCCAAAACGAGGTTACCTCCGGATCAAAAGACTGAGGCTTGTCAGTTGTTGAGTAGTCAGCCGTGTTGTAAGAGGATGTTGTGGTATCAAAACTGACGGCAATGGCTGCCGAAGTTTCGGTCTCATCGTTTGGCACTTGAGAAACCGTATCAGTCTCATATTTACTGCTTATGGTCTGAGTTGTTATCACAACTATTTCTTCTCCACTAGTTGTCGTATCAGTTGTCATGGCTGTTGTCTCTTGTAGCGTCGTAGTTAACATTTCAGTAGCTGTGGTCTTGGCCTCCGTGATAAATGTTGTTTCTTCTTCAGTAGTTGTCATATCAGTTGTCAAGGGCGTTGTCTCTTGTAGAGTCGTAGCTGCCATTTCCGTTTCTGTTGTTTTGGCCTCCCTGACAACAGTTGTTTCTTCTGAAATAATTACATATTCAGTACAAAAAAAAATTAAAAAGTTGCATTTCTAAATAAAAAATCTTATTAAAACTGAAAAAAAATAGGCGAACGGTGTAGAAAAATTAACTTCGTTACCACTATCATTAACAGGGAGCCCGTGGATTAGTGGTTTTCTTGTTTCCATTCTATTCGTGGTCTTCATAACTCCAAACGTCGCGGTTGGCTCTTCCTGTCTTTCAGGTGAGACAGTTAAGAGAGAGAACACCGTTTGACAGTAGGTTTCCGCACATTAAAGAACCCATCACTCCCTACGGCTATAAGTGCCGGGCATAGGCAAAATATAACGCCCTTACCTGATATACGATGACATTTCCATATAAGATTGAGTGGGACGTTAAACAACAATACAACCAACAAACTTATAAACCAAACCTATTTTGTTAAAGCTGAGTCCTTCAACGACACACGGTGAGGTATCGGTGTATGTGAAAGATTTTGGAGTGGGAATTTTAAACAATAATACAAAACAATAAAATTGAAACTCGCATATTACGGTAGTGTGCGTTATGAACACCCATATGCACGCGGATCTTGGTGTAAATATTTGTTGGTGGACTGTATTGATGTTTAACGTCCCATTCAAGAAACTTGAATGGAGACATCACCGTGTGTCGTTGAAGGGCGACAACCTTTGCATATGCTCGGCACTTAATGGCCGTAGAACAGGGAGGGTTCTTTAACGTGCTACCCACTGTGACACGAGACCTCGGTTTTTACTGTCTTATCCGAAAAACAGGGATAGTCAGCCTCGGCAGGCATGGCTAGGACTCGAACCTCATGACTTGAAGTTTAACACGCTAACCATTGAGCTATGGCGGCTTTTGTGTATATTAACATACCTTGCTTTACTTTGACGTAGAATACATAATTAGTGCTTGATGTCCCGCTGGTAGTTCTTGAGTCATAAAAGTAACAATTTGTACTGTATATACTGTACTCCACAGCCAGGCATCCCGGAGTTTTGTCACACTCCTCGCGACACATATAAGAAGAGGTCAAAGTCATACCACCAAATAAATTGCCAGAGCTTCCAGAGGTTTCCAATAGTATGTTGTACTCAATTCCATTTCCTTCAAAATATATGTATAACCATACAACTGGTGGTGTCAAAATCTATCGGACAAAATATGGGTTTAAATAGTTTTTGAGATTGTTGAACATTTCTGAAATAAAGAGGTAGAGAAAGATCCCTGGGACCTCTTAAAACGGGACCGGTCAACTTTACTTATCATCATGGTTACGAAAATTTAAATTGCTTTTTGACAAAAGAGCATTGCTTTATATAATAAGGGGTTGGTGAATGACTGCAGTGATCTCTCCAATTATTGTATATCATTAATCATGTCAAGTGTGCTCAGAAATAAATTTTTCAGGGAAGGGAATCTCGACTGGATTTGGGGTACGGTAATTGATGATTTCTTAAAGAAATGAGAAAACCCCGGAGAACTTTACAAATGGAATTATATACCATATCGCCATGAGTTAATAAATTTATGGATAAAGGGGAGGTAATTCAGCTGTTCAGGTAAAAGTTTTCCAGACTTCTTTTACTGCTGTTGATACAGATCATATTCTGAAACTTGAACAAGAATTCTCTCGCGGATTAACAGATCCAGTTCACATTTTAGTGGGTTAGCGTAAAGGTAACATCCAATAAAGATAATAGTTTTTTCCACTGTCTCTTATAAAGAAAACAGATATGGGCGTATTAAGCTTGCGTTTACTCTTGCAAATTATGTATACTTGATCATCAATCCTATTGAAATCCTATGAAAAATGCTTAGCCAAGGGTGTGGCCAAAAATGACTCAGGGTCATCTCTTGAACAAACACAAATTTATACCCAAAAGAATGCTGTGTACCATAAACTCAGCGCATTTGTCTTTGTATTTTCACTAGTTTCAGAGAGATTCTGGATAATTTCAAAATTTGAACCCTTTCTGTCACAGGGTTGGCCCCAGAAAAAACTTTTAACATATTTGAATTCCCATGACCAAATGTTCGTCCTTGGTTTAAATTGTCCCATTGGTTCTTGGCGGACGCGTGGCATCAGAAACAAATCGCAATAAGTCAACTGAGTTAACTCCGTGTCATCTCAATAGCGGACATGAAATTAAAGAATCGGGCCAAGTTCTTGTCATTACTCTTAAAACGCCCCTGTACGAAGTCGGCCTCTTACGAATCACAGAGACAAGTCAGCAAGAAGAGGAACACATTTAGTACCAATTGGACTATACAGTCTATTAAAAATTTAGTAATATCTTGAGCCATTTTCTACAATATTTCGGTCATTTTGTGGTGATAACATGTAATATAAAACTCATTCGGACTACGTTTTACATTACTTACAACATAAATTCAAAACTAAATTATAAATTTTCTATATCTTAAGAAAAGGTAAATACCTTTTCAATAGGATAAAATGATGTCACCAGCGACATTAGAAAACAAATTTTAAAATCAGTTTCACTGTATAACGTATCTCTAATATCCTTCAAATCATAACACTGTGTTACGACATGTTTTATTATTAGACGGCATCCACACCGATTACATTCCGCAGGAACTTCTCTCCTAGTTGAAGGTAGGTATGTGTTTAACTTTGTGTGGGCAAGTCGTGCCTATTATTTACGATGATTGTTGGTTAGAATTTTATTTCAGAATGTACTTTCTTACAACAAGGCTCATGTACAAGATTAAGTCTTAACGTACGACAAGTTTTACAATAGCAATCGTGGCCGAGTGGTAAGCGTGTTCGACTGCGAAACGAAAAATCCGAGTTCAAACCGCGTAGCGCCACTCTGTGGTTGGCCGTGCCTGTCTCTCGGATGAAACAGTAAAAACCGAGGTCCCGTGTCACAGTAGGTGTTGGCACGTTAACCTCCCTCCCTGCTCTTCGGCCGGCAGTGCCGAGCATATGCAAAATTTGTAGCTCTTTACCGGCACACGTTGACGTCTCCATATGAGTGAAATATTCTTGAGCGGGACGTTAAACAACAATACCATACCATACCATACTTACTTATAACATGGCTCTATACAAGATGCAGTCCTTAACGTACGACAAGTTTTACAATAGCTATAATGATTCATCCTAAAAGTAAGCAAACTGATTTTACCTGTAGTGGTTGTCGAAATGCTCGCAACTGCCACTGTAAGAAGAAATGATGAATGCCAAACAATTAAATGTATGATAAGTAGGCAATAATTACTGTACTATAATTCTGAACATAATATTGGGCGGTAGAAATTATAGTAACAACCATCATGATACCCTTGGAACAAAATGTATGTCTTGTACAATGACCTGTCATGTAGTTTTAAAAAGTGTCAATTTAATTTTCAATATAGCGGCTATAATTCATGTTTTAAAACATGAACATTTAATTCCTCAAAAGAGCTTACGAGGAGTTGCAAAACACGATGTTACTATTTTGTAAACAGAAATTTCAGGGGCTAAAACTCCTGTAATAAATTATGAAGTTATCCCCTTTCCATAATGATTATCTACTTGTGATCTTTAAGTGTACCATCTAAATCCCCAATGAGAGTTTACGAAGAGTTGCAAAAACACGATGCTACTATTGTAAACATAAATTTCAGGGGCCATAACTCCTGTAATAAATTATGAAAGTCTTCTTCTTCTCACATGCATATCTATGTGTTGTGATCTTTTATTGTTTAAAGAAGAGTTCCGAAGACAAAATATTGGAGACGATATGACTGACAGGCGCAACACTTTAAGTCCCACCCACTCTGGCCGTATGTCTTTTCATGTTAAATATCACTTATTCCTCGAACCGTGCCTGGCAAATATTTCTAAACATGGCGCTTCAGCAACAAGAAAGGAGGCTTCAAACTTGCATAAAATGGCTTCATATACCGAGTAAATCGCAGAAGTAACTACGTGTAGTTCTGGGGATGCACTTTTCCTTGATGCCCCGCTTCCATCTCACACGACTTTGGACCTTGACTCCACGACCATGTGGTAGACCACAATTTAAAAAAAACAGATCGTGGAGTAGGTCAAGCGGCGCTCCTCTGAGGAAGTCCAGCATCAACACAGAGGAACTGGTCCGAGCATAGGAAAATATGTTAAGCTTTGTGCTACATGAAATATGTTACTCGTTTCTTAGAAAAGGCCAAATTTGTATTCCTTCAACGGAGCAAGTGACGTTCCCATACGAGTGAAATATTATTGGGTGAAACATTGAACAGCAATAAAGCTAAAACTCCAACCAACTTTTGAAAAAATAATGAAACCTACCACTTCCGTCTTTTGTGTAGAAGTTGCAGTCACACGTGGTAGAGTCGATCTCTGTCACGTGGTGCATGTAACATGAATTAGAGTCTGATGACCACGTGAAGCTTACGCAGTAGCTGATATCATTGCAGTGATCAAAACAATCCCCAGGGCCAGCAAATTCTCTGTTGACGTCAAATGGCTGTGAACGTCCCCGTTTGTAAGAACCCCGAAATGTGTACCCTGCATGTGCAAAATCTGAAACACGGAGAACAGAACATGGGGGGTAAATTCTAGCTTACTTTATTTGGCAGTGGAGGCGGCTCACTTTTTCTGTCCGGGTAAGAATGTAAAAAAGATAATGGGCACATTAAATAACCCGCACCGCACAACCACCTTTATTGTCAAGCATAGGTCAAATGGTTAAACATTCATAAACCACGTGGTATCCAATAACAATTTTGTCGGACTACTGTTTCTGTTATTGATGGAATGACGCTCTTCCGGGTTAACGTCATTTCAGCGGAAAGATTATGTAGAGTTACAGCCAATCACTGTTGGTGATACTAATACCATACAAACATTTTTGGTTGTCACGTGGTACATTATTGTTTTCTATTTGTAGCCCTTTTCGTTAAATGGTGACGTCTCCAAGTTAGGGAAGAATTGAAATGAGCGTATGTGTGTCGGCGAAGGCGTCTTCATTGCCGTGTACTTCGAATGAGACTGACACAAAAAGCGTGCCCCGCGTCGCATTAGGTGTCATCACGTCTTGTGCAGCAGTCATTACTGTTCAACGGTAAAATGCGCCAGGCTCTGGCCAAAATTAAGATCCCTTCATTAGAATATGGCGATGTTTTCATTTCCATGAACAAAAATCATAAGTCGTTACATCTTATAACAAACCCAAGAAAAAAAAGTTATGGCAAAATGTGCCTACTTACAAGTTTTATAAAGACAGAGGGACAGCAAGGTGCTTGCTACAAGGTCCATTGTCCGCATCTGCATGAGAAATGTTCCTCTGTTAATGAATATTAATTTTGCGAACACAATCCATTGAGTAGTTGACCATATAATAGAAATAATTTCAGAAATGTATCTGATTCGTGAGAGACCACAGCGGCTTAGTGTGACTAGCGTGTCCGTGTCAGGAGATCCGGCGTTTTAGCCCAAGGTACGTCGCGGTTGGCTGTTCCTGTCTTTCGGAAGAGACTGTAAAACAGAGGTCACTTGTCACAGGTGTTGGTACATAAAAGAACCCTTCTTGTCCTACGGCAATGTGCCGATTAAAGGCAAAGTTAGCCGTTCGTCAACGACAAACGGTGACGTCTCCATGTAAGTGTAAAAATCTTGAGTGGGACGTCAACAACAGTTCATGCCACCAGACGAGTAATGCCTTTTTATAACGTTTATGTTTCATTAGAAACGGTTCACTTTCACTAACGATTAAAAACCTGCAAAAATGGCAGTGCTCAAGGAAAACGTGACGTGCCTTGGGATCGAACCCCGGAGCTTAGGGTCGGAGGTCGAAAACGCTAACAACCAGACTACGACGACCCAAAATACATATTTATACATAAGTTTTGTTATACCAGAAAAATATTGTTCACTTACTGAATATCATCCACGAAACATTGGAATTGAATGGTGTTAAACAATAACTGATTTTGGATGTGAGTGATATGAGAATTAATCACTCCAAAGGAAAATGACCTTATGTCACCCGAAACTAAACACAGCAATTGTTTTATTATATGATATTTTAGAAACCTGAAAACAGAAAAATCTCAATTGAAATCCATTGTCAAGTCAAGTATATTTGACAGGTTTTTTTATTTGATTTTCAAATGTGATTCATCCACTCATATACGTGCACTTAAATAGGAAATGAAACGGAACACGAGAGGGTGACATAATATTTCCCAGGTCCTCTTGACTTACCAAGGATTAATAGTATGATCGATATTCGAATTAATCAATGCAAATTGCCAAAGTTACAACAAATCAGCTATCGGAAAATTTATTAGAAGTCATATGATTACATTTAATGTTATGAGAAACAGCTAGATGATATCAAAAATACACAATCTAACATACTTACCTTCAGCGACAGCAGCCAGTAACCTCTCCTACATACAACTCGCTGGGTAGTTAGTAGCCCTCTCCTTCATACGAGTTGCCGATATAAAAATAAATTCATTGAACCCAGTACATGTATATATTGAACTTTTGGACACGAAGGAAAAGCTATTATTTGTCGATATAAAGTCGATAAAAATCAATGAGAAAAACTGGTACTAAAGAAAGTACTCAGCAACTTAATTTGTATGCGCAGAAGAACTAAAGATGCCTCGGTCATAAGAAACAAAATGAACAAAATGTATAGTCTAATGCTTTAGTTCCATGCAATCAATTATCAATACGATATAGATATTTAAAAGTTATCCCCCTACAAGTAATAACTAATTAAATCACAGAATATTTAACAAAAAAGTATAAATTAATTAAGTCAACAATGTTTTACATTTTTAAACACAAATTGTAGATTACCATTTACAAAATTATATATTTACACAAATACAATACAAATTTATATTTACAAGTTTGACCTCAGCATAATTCACAGTCCGTGAGTGTTCCTTTTCTTATACCAATGTGTCCATATTGTCTCTCATTTTTGCATTTTTTGCATTTTGTTTTGCCCCATAAATCCTGAAAAATTTGTCGCCCAGTTCACCCTCTATTTCTCATATAAAAATAACCATTCACCTTGATATCAGGCGCTACTAATGTATTTCCGAATTTCTTCCTATTGTGACGCACTTTGTTTTGTGTTTTGTATCCATTTTAGAACACATCTTGTAGTTTTTCCACGACGCTTCTGAATCAATAAATCGATTTCTCTATCATCACTGCTTACTTCCATTTTTTTAAATCAAAATCAACTTGTAATTCCGGTTCTCATCCAAAAATAAAATACAATCATGCCTCATTAATCCGGACACCCACAATTTATGGCCGCCCCAGCAAGAATCTGTAGCAGTCGATATGTAGTCATATGTTGCAAAGGTCTTTTTAAGTTTTAAGACTACAACTAAAAATCCTAAAACACTAAAAAAAGGTTTTTTTTTATGTGGCTAGATTTTTTCTTGCGTTTACTTAACGCCACACTCGACTATCTTTCAGTCATTTCATGGCGACCAGTTACTGACAGAGGTCAGAACCCGGTTACTAATGTACCCGGAAAGAGACCACCGGCCTTTCGCAAGTGCGCAGGTAAACTTTTTCAAATAACTTCGTTAGGTATCCAGCGGTACTCGAACCCGCGCTCTCTAGAGTTGAGAGACCGAATAGTTATAACCATTTTAATATGCATGATGTTGTACAAGGTTTGGTTGTATACAAATGTTTTTAGCCTGCAATTAAATTATGGTAAACTTCCGATGTTTGCCTTAAAACACATACATCCAAACAAAACTTAACCATATTTGTAAAAGGAAATAATACATTTTTAAATCTGAAGCATGTATCTGAATTATGAATAAATTGTATTGTCAAAACGACTTTGGTCTGTACAATAATTTTTGTCATTTGACAGTTTTTGAAATGGCCATAGCTGGACGCATTTTTTTTCGTAAATAAAGGGTATTGGTTATTTTATTTAATAGCTTCCCAGCAGCAGCAGTCTATTCTTCTGCTGATCAATCAATTGAGATTTGCGTTGTGTATGCTAAAGAAATTTGAACTGTGAGAAATGTTTGTGTAATGAATTTATTCAACACAGAAATATATTTACTTATTGGAAATTTATCATTTGTTTGTGAATGAATTTTCTGGACTTTACTTAGACACGGGTCCTCGTTTTTTGTTTTTACTGTTGAATCCGAACGCTTGGGATAGCAAATTGCAGCGTGGCTCAGATTCGAACCCGCGACCTCACGATCAGAGGGCGAACACACTATCCATTAACAACACACTTTCCATCAGAATCGAACTTGCTTTCCAAAAGGCTCTTTTACATGGAAGTAAAATATACATATGTATAGAATATAATATATAAAGTATAGCTAGAATGTAACACGACAATGGTGTTTGGTTTTTTTTCGTACTTGATGACCTTGAATGTTTCGTTTTCATTTCTCTTTCAAATGTAGTAAACATTAAAAAAAAAACCAAACAAACATAAAAAAAAAACTGGAAAAAAAACAAGAAAATTAAAAAAAAAAAACTTAGATCAACTCGAGTACATCAGCATCGGGATATGTCCTCCAACATAAACCTGTCAGCCACTGAACGATTGCCGAGTGTTGCGTAAAGCGAAAGCATCATAGGAAAACAAACAGTACCAATACAACAACTGGATACTGAATACCGTTTTAATTCTAATTTATTCGAGAGAAGTTCGTAATCCCCCCAGTTTGTCGAGTATACCAACTCACTAGAATAATTTTCTGTATTAAATTTTCTAATATGAAACAATCTTTCATTACATTGCATACGGTTCTTATCTTAGTATGTGGCCTCGCAAGTATACTAAATCGCAAATAAAAATAACATGTTGCAAAGTTCCATCAAAGTCACAGCATTTCCAGTAACTGAAACAATCACAACTACCGTTATTGAAATCAGTTAGTCTTATTTGCACACTGTCGAATCGATCTGTACACGAAGTAAAGCGTTGAACAAAAATCAGAAAATGTCAAGAACACAAAAACAAACGAAATCATGGCGATACCGAAGAAGCCGAGTTGTTTTGACGAGTATCTGTCGTCCGTGGCACTGGTCAACTTCCGGGTGGAGGAACTGAGACTTTCTTTCCTTACGGTCAACCTTGCCGTTATTGCCGCTATGGCCTCTTCCAGTGTTCTATTAGGGGTATCCTTGCAATTACACAGGCATTCAGCTTTCGGTACAGATGAATTAGTGTAAGCGATTATTTGGTGACTCGAGGGATCCGTTGGGGCGGGAACCGAGATTGAATCAGAAGATGACATCCAAAACGAGGTTACCTCCGTATCAAAAGACTGAGACTTGTCAGTTGTTGAATAGTCAGCCGTGTTGTAGGAGGATGTTTCGGTACCAAAACTTAAAGAGGCAATGGCTGACGAGGTTTCGGTCTCATCGAGTGGCACTTGAGAAACCTTATCAGTCTCATATATACTGCTTGTGGCCTGAGTTGTTACCTTAGTTGTTTCTTCTTCAGTAGTTGTCACATCAGTTGTCAGGACTGTTGTGTCTTGAAGTGTCGTAGTTGCCATTTCCGTTACCGTGGTCGTGGTCTCCGTGGCAACAGTTGTTTCTTCTTCGGTAGTTGTCAAGGTTGTTGTCTCTTGCTTAGTTGTAGTTGCCATTTCCGTTACTGTGGTCGTGGCCTCCGTGGCAACAGTTGTTTCTTCTTCGGTAGTTGTCAAGGCTGTTGTCTCTTGTTAAGGTGTAGTTGCCATTTCCGTTACTGTAGTCGTGGCATCCGTGGCAACAGTTGTTTCTTCTGTAAAAATGAGTTATTCAGGACAAGTATTATAAATTGTTATATCTATCAATAATACATCTTATTGGTTGGTTGCCTATGTTCGGGTTCTTGTTCTCCGTATCATGGCTTGGGTTCGAACCTCAAACCTCACGATTCGAAGTCAAAAACGCTTAGGCCATTAGGCAAAGATGGCCGAAATAAATATTAATCGACTGAAATAAGTGCAGATAGCTCAGATAGATTTACATCGTTAATAAAATCATTAACAGTGGCCACCGTGGGCTAGTGGTAATAGTATTCGCCGTCTGATCGTTAAGTCGTGGTCTTCAAATCTGCGCCGCACAGCGGTTGGCTGTCCTTTTTTTGGATAAGAAATTAAAAATAATAGGTAACGGTAACAGTAGGTGTTGGAACGATGAAGAACCTACCCCGCTGACCATAAGTGCAAAGCATAGGCTAAATTTGTCAACCGCAATGGGATATGATGAAGTTTCCATAGAAGATAAAGAAATCCCTAGAATGGGGTATGATGAAGTTTCAATAGAAGATAAAGATTGGGTGGGACGAGTAGATTTGGTGTAAGCTGGATTAGTTTTTTTTTAAAGTTTGGAAACAGCTTGGCTGATCGGCTGTATTGTTAAACGTCCCACTCAAGAATCTTTCATTTATATTGAGACGTCACCATGTGCCGGTGAAGGGCGACAATAGTTGCCTATGCTCGGCACTTATGACCGTAGAATAGGAGGTTTTTATGACGTGCCCACACCTGTCTCATCCGAAAGACAGAAACAACGTACCGAACCGTGGCTCGGGATTGAACTCCGTACTTGGTAACCACTGGGCAACAGCAGCCCTTGTAAACAGTTCAGACGTACATTGCTGGGCTAAACGGAAACACAAAACGTGGTCATGGCAAATGTACAAATTGATTGAGTACAAATAACTATACCTGACTTAGCGGCACAAATGTATTATAAAGTGTGTATTATCTCTATAGATGCCTGGATGACGAAACGACCTGATTTACCTGCACTTTCGGGAGATATTTGTACATACATGTATATGAAATATGTGCATGTAACAGGATTTTGATTTATGTCAAATATTTAAAAATAATTGTAGTTGAGCTCAGTCATTTTATCATACTAGCTGCAAAAAGGGAACTTGGTTTGTTGCTATCTCTCCCTACAGTTTGGAGCTAAAAGACGTTTATATACATGATAGAAATATGAATGCTAGGAGTTTGAGGTTTGTCAAATATTATGGAAATATCAGTAGTTTTCCTACTTGCTGTACTGAGGGAAACAAGATTTGTGGGGCCCACTGGTCCTATAGTTTAAGAGTTACAGCTTTTCTTTTTGTACGATAAGAAATATTCGATGTAAATTAGCATGTAAAAAGGCATAATATCTGCTATGCATTTAACTTTCGACCAAAGCCAGTACCCTAGATATTTCGATGAGCCACCGTAACCTAGCTGTTAGCGTGTTTGCCTTCTGATCGAGAGACCTTGGGTTCGAATCCAAGCCACACTGCGGTTGGCTGTCCCTAGCTTTCGGATGAGACTGTAAAAAGCGAGGTTCCTTGTCACAGTAGGCGTTGGCACGTTTAAGAAGCCTCCCTGCTCTACGGCTATAAGTGCCGAGCATAGGCAAAATATGTCGCACTTCACCGACACGCGGATACGTCTCCATATCAGTTCAAGACTGTTGACTGGGACCTAAAAGATCAATCCAACACAATACGACATTTATTTGGACATTGTGTATTCCGAACACTTTCATATGCATGAGAATCTTTGTTGCTGTTGTATTGTTGGTGAACGTCCCTCACAGGATTCGAACCTCGGACCCTTCGATTCGAGGTCGAACACGCTACCTATCGGGTACGGAGGCCCCAAGAGAATCTTTATACACATGTACCTACCTTGCTGTACTTTGACGTAGAACACATAAAGATAGTTTGAGTTTCCGTCGGTAGTTCTGGAGTTGTATAAGGTACAATTATAACTGTATATACTGTAACGCACAGCCACGCATCCAGGAGTTTTATCACACTCCTCCCGACACAAATGTGAGGAGGAGATCGCCTTTTCAGAAATTAGGCCTTCGATTCCAGAAGTTTCCAAGAATATGTTGTACTCAATTTCATTTTCTTCGAAAAAAAATATAAAAAGAAATTACACAAGTCGGGATTGATTATCATGTTTATCTCACTCGAGTTATTAATTTTTCAAAGTTTCAAAGCACGAAGGAGCAGGAGATCGATTTACAATTCATAATTATTGAAAATGCCAAGAAGAATAATTTACCTTCAGTTCCCGCCATAATGTCAGCCCAGTCAATGTATTGTGACTTTAAATATAATGACGTCATTTCATGATGTCATTACTGAATCAGCCAATTAAAAAGGTCGGAAGTGATCATCAACGGGTGATTTAACGAAATTTTACTCAACTGCAAACTCTATTAAACAACCTTTTCAGAATGGTTTAATAGTGTGTGTTATGCTAGAATTTTCTTTCTGTCTTGTGCTTTTTATGTTACATAAGCATAGTTTAACATGACCATTAAAAACCAATGCCCATCGTCGGCAGATGTCAGCACAGAAGAGAACCTTCCATACTCAATGGCCATAGGTGTTGAGTAAATGACAAACGTTTCGCCCTTAACCTGCTCCATATAAATGAGTGGGATCAACAAAAGATATTAAATCAGTTGCGATCAAAAGGACCTAAGGGCCCCTCAAAATATCATAATGCAACAGGTCTTGCTTTGATAAACAAGGAAATATGTAGCTTAAGGGGGGGGGGGGGGGGGGGGGGNNGGGGGGTGTGGGTATCAACTGTTTTTGAGATGACTTATTTATAAAATATAAGGTCTTGTAAAAAAGTCCATAGTGAGACCCTCTGAAATATAAATAATAAACACAGCTTATAATAAGTAAGAAATACACATTGTTTCAGGTGGAGTTCAAAAGTATTGTCGAAATGATTGCAGATCTGCAATGTATACGATTAAGGGGTGGGGAATGGCCGAATGGATGCCTAAAAAATACTTCTACAACTGGTCATGTCACGAGATATCAAGGCAATTTATAGCTTAGGAGTGGAGATCTGAACAGTTTCTGTGAAAATTGTACATTTCTGAAACAAAGAGGTGTGAATAAACCCTAGTTGTTGTTGCACGTCCCACTCAAGAATATTTCACTCATATTGAGACGTCATCGTGTCCCGGTGAAGGGCGACAAATTTTGCCTGTACTCGGCACTTATGGCCGTAGAGCAGGGAGGATTCTTTAACGTGCCAACACTTATTGTGACACGGGATTTCGGTTTTTACTGTCTCATCCGAAATACAGGGACGGCCAACCGTAGAGTGGGAATTGAACCCCCTGACCCCTCGGCTCGAAGTCGAACACGCTAACCACTCGGCCCCCAATTAAACCCTAAGGCCTAAAATAAAACAGAACCATTCGATTTGTCGTGTCATTACGAGTAAGAAAACACATGTTTTAGGGGTCGGGGTCTAAAATTGTTGAATAAAGTGACGATTACTTCTGAACCAGTTTTCTTGACTTATATTGCTATTGCTAAAGATAAGATGCTGAAATTTTGACATGTTTCCTTTCATGGAGTTCGAATTTCAGTGGGCTCGGGGCACTTTGACATTCTTATCACGTTAGAGTAGTACAAGCAGTTTTCTGGACATATTTTCGCCATGGATAGAGATCATATGCTGCCATTTTGACACTAACTTCTCTCATAGAGCTATAGGTCCAGTTTGGATCTCAGCATGATTATGTCGCCATGACCAACTTTAAAATTAGGTTAAATACCTTTCCGGACTTTTTGGTTGCTATGATTAGAAGAGAGTATGTGAGAGGTTATGGTAGTTGCCAACTCGGATACGTATTTTTTCTCCGGTTTCCTTTCACAGTAAGGGCCCCTTCACGCCAACAGAAAAGTCACCCAGAGACAATAACATAAGTTGTCAAAATTTGCTTGTTAATCTTTGTAAAAGAAACGAGGTTTTAAGCCCCATATAAAAACTACATCAACAGTCCATGCTAAAAGTAAGCAAAATGGGGTTTTACCTGTAGTGGTAGTTGAAAGGCTCGCTACTTCTACTGTAAAAGGAAATAAAGATGTACGTATGTATTTGACAATTCTGTGAGAGAGAGAGATTACGGTAAATCCGGTTTTATTCGCGATAATTTTATTTTCTTACACACGAAAATAAAAGTATCGCTTAATATACCCGAAACCCGAAATAAAATGCTGAATACAAAAAAAAAAAAATAAGAATACTTAACAAGCAACCACGCGAAAAATATAGTGTCGCGAATAATTGCATGGCTACCGATTCGCCAAAATAAAGTTCCGCGAAAATTTCTGGATTTCCATTATGGCAAGTGGGGAGAAATAAGGTCGTTAAAATCAGCAAGCATCATTGAACGACAGCCACGCCATCATGACACCCTTAGAATAAAATGTAGCCAGTATATGTATCTTGTGTATCGCCTTTCCATGTAAAATTTACTTTCCGCTGTTTTTTTATTTAATGTCAACCTCAAGAATGGACACCAATTAGGAGGTTCAAAATGAGACTTTCATTCGATGCTTAGAGTTCTTGGACAATTCATTACGAAGACTCACTTAGTAGAGCCGCCAATTTGACGAAGGAAGAGGTTTCTTAGAGTTCGGTTGTAAAAACATCGCTTTGCACACTTTTTCGATAACCACTGGTGTCGAGTATAGGACAATAGTTAAAGCTATTTGCTACAAGTCCTAGGCATAGGCAAAACATTTATTCCTATAACGAAGATGATTAAGAATCCATACAAGTGAGAAATTCAGGGGCGGAACGTTTACGATTCATTTAACTGAAATAAATGATTAGTTGTTGGTATTATTGTTAAACGTCTCCCTAAAAAATCTTTCAGTGATATTGAGACGTCACCTTCTGTCGGTGAAGGGCGATAAATTTAGCCTACGCTCGGCACTTATGACGCTAGAGCAGAGAGGGTTCTTTAACGCTCCGATATCTACTCTGACGCAGGACCTTAGTTTTGACTGTCTCTTCCGAAAGACAGTGAAAGGCAACTGCGACGCGTACTGAGTTCGAACCCTTGAACGCTGGATTAAAAGCCGAAAGACACTAACCTCTTGGCCTAGGCAGCCCTAAAATAATGGAACCTACCACTTCCGTCTCTGGTGTAGTAGTCACAATTACAATCACTGATAGGGATCATCTCTGTATCATGGTGCATGTAACAGTAGCCATACGTTGTTGTCCACGTAAAGCTGACACAGTAGGTGATCTTATCACACTCATCCCCGCATTCTCCTACGTCACTTAATTCTCTGTTGACGTCAAACGGCTGTGAACTTCCCCGTTTTTTAGATCCTTGGAATGTATACCCCGCATGCGCAAAATCTGAAATACAGTGAACCGAACATTGGGTGTAATCGCCAATAGGAATATTGGATGATATCAAGGGGACATTAAAAATTCAAAAATCGACAGAGAAAAATTTAGCCAAAAAATAATAAGAATAAATAACAAAACAAAAAGAACACAAACAAATAAACAAAAAGAAACCAAACAAAAAGGCAACATACAATGCATATAACTGAAAATAGAATAACATGAACTCCACATAAAACTGGAGATGAGATCAGGTACTCCGGAAGGGCAAGTAACTCCTGCTCCACACACGGCACCCCTTTGTGCTACCTGTTTAAAATTTGAAAGGGGGGGGGGGTGGGGGGTCGGTCGGCTGACTTTCCCTGTCCTTCGGATGAGAAAGTAATAAATCAAAGGGTTATGGCACGTTTAAACCCTCACTGTTCAACGACCGGTAGTGCCGGGCAAAGCCCACAGGAAGAATATTCATGCACGGCATGATTACCGAGAACGTTTGTGCAAGACTTAAGGTCACGTGACCGCTGTTGTTATATACTACCTTAAGGGCTACCATGTGACTGTTTTACAAAAACTGACAGGGTATCGGCGAATCCCCTGTCAGAACAGGAATGTGAAGTTTCACCGCGAGGCCTCAGCCAAGACAGGGGATTCAACGATACCCTGTCAGTTTTTGTAAAACAGTAACATGAAAACCCTATTCTATTGCTCCTTACATTATTTTAGCATTGATTCTTTAGTATCTTGTCGGAAACTGACGTTACGCATGGATGTCCTACTAGGCCATTACAATCAAAACGTGACGTCATCTAAAAACTAGCAGTGAATCGTGAATACCCTGCGAGTTTTCAACTTAACTGACCAATCAAATAACGCAAAACAAACACAGTGCATTAGAATTTTGTTTCCATTAGTGATGGAATGACGTGTCCTGCGCTTACGTCATTTCAGAGTTACGTTCTATCACGACTGGAGGTACTAGTACCACACAAACGTTTTCGATTATGTTTGTAGCATATAAATGTTTTGCACTTGTAAGCCCTTTTCGTTAAATGGTGACGTCCAAATAATTGAATAAAACTTCATTGAGACGTTAAACTTTATTTAGTATGATTGAATTCTGATATGAAGGCCGAACATCCGTGTCTCCGCATAAGCGTCTCGCTTGTGGTGTACTTAGAATGAGACTGACAGAAAAAAGAGTTCCACGTCACAGTAGGTGTCGACACGGCATTCCGGGCACATGCCAGAATTGACAGTCCTTAACTCGAAGTCGGTGAAGTGTATCAAAATGATGATCGTATGTTGATTAACCCTCACTGCTCAATGATCATTAGGCTACATTTATATTTTTTCCATGAACGGAAATACCATTATAATACCAGTCATGAAAATGTGTCTACTTACAAGTTTTATAAAGACATAGCGACAGCAGAGTGCTTGCTACAAGGTCCATTGTCCGCATCTGTATGAGAAATGCACCGTTGTTAATTGATGAAGATTAAGTTTGAGAATATAATACATCTTTTAATGTCCATATGAATACAAAAATTTTTTTTCATGAATTTATGTTTTTAATCGTTAAATATTTAGCGAACTGCATACATAAAGACATATATTGGTCCATAAGTAGACGTTACCGATCACTCCATAGTGAAACCTCGTATAAAGACCACCTCAATTTAGAAACCATTTCACCAATCAAACCAACGAAGACCATCTCTTTTCAAACCTACTTAAACCTCACCTCCAGGAGACCACTTCGCTAATCGGGCCAATTTTAGCCAATCTCTGGTGGTCCTAATAGTGAGACGGGTCTGTATTGGACCTGTTCATTTCAACCGGTCCATACTCTTTTTTCATTGTTACATTGCTACATCGCCACTATCAACAATTTGTTTCGTGGTTGTGAAATTTTATTTTCTTTAAGATGGTTCCTACTAGATCGATTGTATTGGTGTTGAATATCCGACTCAAGAAACTGTCACTGATATGGAGACGTCACCGTGTGCCGATGAAGTGCGACAAATGTTGCCTATGCTCGGCACTTATGACCGTAGAGCAGGTAGGGTACTTGAACATACCAACATCTACTATGCCACCGGGTATCTGTTTCAACTGTCTCATGCGAAAAACAGGGACAGTCAACCGCGACGTGGCTTGGGCACGAGACCTAGATCTCACGATCAGACGTCGAACACGCTGGTCACTAGGCAACAGTGGTCCTGATAATTATTAAACAAAGTCGAAGACGATTTTAGTAACATTAATTGCTTAGGTAGATCAATGAATTCGCTGCGTAGTTGTTTTAACGTCCCACTCAAGAATATTTCACTCATATAAAGACGTCACCGTGTGACAGTGAAGGGCGACAAATTTTGCCTGTGCTTGGCACTGCTGGCCGTAGAGCAGGGACGGTTCTTTAACGTGCCAATACCTACTGTGACACGGGGTCAGTATAACACCTGATATGTGAGCTACATACATTTTGTACCTCTTGTCTCAGTAATCGCCA
>JACSZP010012539.1:594-16144 GCA_016161895.1 Pinna nobilis | reverse complement strand
TCTGGTTATTGGTACCTCTCAGGTAATATAATGATTGATCCCCAGCTTAATGTAACGTCAAATTTCATTGGTCAAACGAGGAAACGAAGCGGAGATAACTCTAAACGATAGCGAGCGACCGACGGGGGGAGACTGGATATAATACCGGTAACTCAACTGAAATTAATTTCTTCTCTGAAATGTCAAAGTTCAATTTAAGAAGAAAAGACATCACCCTACCCTTCTTCAGTTTACAGTTATATCATTGTCATTAGATAATCTAATGGACTAAGTGAAGTGAATCACAGATAAACCTATCGTTTAGAAGACCCGGTTTCTCTTACTGTCGCATTTATCTACCGGTACTCTCTTTTCACTGCTTTTGTGATTCTGTCGGGGCTGTTTTCTTTTGCTGCCGTTTACTGTTGCCCTGGACAATAGTAGACGACTGACATCATAAGAAAACGGCCCCGATAGAATCCTCAAAGGGATTATCATTTATCATTTGCAACGAGTTTAGAATTATGAAACTTGTAAATAACTTTTTTAATAAGCGCTTGATAATTTGTCAACCACTACAGTACTGTCAGTAGCCTGACTATACTCTGCTTCGCCACTGCTCACGGATAGAGCACATAACGGTGTAAATCTCCTAGAAAAACATGTCAAATACCCAAAACAGCTTTTAAATAGCTTTGTCTCTAGGCTCCTCTGACAGTCTAGTGCAGTTGATGAAATAATGTTCGCAGAATTTTGAAATACAACGACTTTTATAATTGTCGTTTAAAAAAACAGAGTATAGGTGTATTACTTTACATGCTGCAACGAAGAAGGTATGCAAGAAAAGTCAAAATTGTAAAATACCTTCTTCATTGCAGCTGTAACTAACCACTAGGTAACTGCACTGCACTTTACAACTTATTAGAGCGTGTTGCATGTACATGGAATGTGATTACAATATCACAAAGCAGCTAAACTAAAGTAATGGTACTTACATGTAGCTTGTAATTCAGATCAAGAGAGTCTTTAATTATTCTATAAAAAATGATGACAAAAATTCAGCATGGTTCAAGTTTGTCCCCCCCCCCAAAAAAAAAAGGGGAAAAAATGAATCTAACAGGGGTTCAAAAGTCTAGATAGGCTACTCAAGTCCTGAGCTTGGAGAGTAAAATTCTGGAAAGTCCAGTTTGAGAAGTCCAATGCTGAATTTTATTCTTAAGTAATACAATGAAATGAATGTAGATCTACAGATAGATGAGGCAAGTCCGTCAGACTTCAGGTATTTTTAAATGCCAAGTCTGAACCTGAATTAACAAAGTCCCAGACTTGGGAGAATTTTGAATCATTGCCTAACTTGTTATTACTTATTCACTGATTCACTGATGTGTCGCATCTTTGAAAGCTTCTGCTTGTTTGGATGCCCTGGTCTTGTTTACCATGTATTTTCTTCCGGTTCCAGTTTTAGGTGTGTAATGGTTATTAACATTTTTTGGCTTTTGTTTGTTTTGTTAAAAACAGTATATAGAACTGTACATTTTGCTCACTCGTCACTATTGTTACTTGAATTATTATTTTTCACTGTGTTGGTCTGAATTTGTTTTCCTTGTTAGACCAGTGTCTGTTCAAGTTATGCTTGAAGGTGTTGACTGTTGCAGACTGAACTGTTTCCTCGTTGAGGTTGTTCCAGAGGTTGATCACTCTGTTGCCAAAGAAGTTTCTACTGGTGTTTAGCCTTGTTTGCCTCTTGTATAGTCTTTTGGAATGACCTCTAGTTTGAGTTTCATCCCTGTGGATAAGGTTTATCCTGGCTGTATCAATACCTTCCAAGAGTTTATAGAGTTGTATCATGTCGTACCTCTCTCGTCGATACTCTAGAGTTGGCAATCCTAGTTTCTTTAGGCGTAGTTCGTATGAGAGATCTTTTAGCGTTCCTAATCTCTTTGTTGCCCTCCTTTGTACGTTTTCTATTGCAATTTGATCTTTACGTAGAAGAGGCGATGTTATTGGCGTACAGTACTCCAAATTGGGTCTCACTAGAGATTTATACAGTGTTGTGAATATAGTTTCATCCATGAATGTAAATGTTCGGAATATAATTCCCAAGATCCTATTCGCTTTTTTTACAGCTGCGGTGGTGTGATCAGAGAAGTTTAAGTTGGGGTCGATGATTACTCCCAGGTCCTTCTCGTTTTCAACCTTCTTGATTGGAGATCTACGTTCTTTGCTGATCATCTCGTAGTTTGAGTTACTAGGTTTGTTCCCAATTTCCATGTGTTTGCATTTCTCTGTGTTGAGTTCCATAAGCCAATCGTCTGACCATTTACAGATGTTGTTTATACTGTTCTGGAGCCTGGTCTTATCTTCAATTGTTCTTATTTGGGAGTACAGTTTTGTGTCGTCGGCAAAAAGCTTTATCATACAGTCCACTACAGATGGCATGTCATTAACATAGATTAGAAATAAAATTGGACCTATTACGCTGCCTTGAGGCACTCCGCTTGTCACTTTGGCTTCGCTAGATGTGGTTCCGTTGATGACCACTGACTGTGTTAGGTCACAGAGGTAACTTTTGATCCAGTCCAATACTTTACCAGTTATGCCGTATTGTAGTAACTTGTACAGAAGTAGCTTGTGTGAAACTTTATCAAAGGCCTTAGCAAAGTCCAGGTATATTACGTCTACTGGGACTCCTTCGTCTAGGGAGTTAGTCCAGTCTTCTACAGCTTCGAGGAGTTGTGTTGTGCATGACATTCCTTTTCTAAAACCATGCTGTTTGTTGTTAAATAAGTTATTGTCATTCATGTGTTCCAGTAGTTTGTCTCTGATTATTCGTTGGAGAATTTTGCAGGGGACTGACGTAAGACTTATTGGCCTGTAGTTGCATGCTTCTTTTTTTTATCCTTTTTTGTAAATAGGTGTAACCTTGGCCTTTTTCCATACCTTTGGCAGTTCAGCTGAGTTGAGCGACTTGTTGTATAGTATTCTCAGTGGTTTTTTAATTGCGTCTCTCGTCTGTACTAGCATTTTTGGATGTATATTGTCAGGTCCGGGTGACCTGTTTGGTTTCACTCTTTGTATGGCTTTCTCCACCATCTCATCTGTGATGTTGATGTTATCTAGTGGAGTATGGAAACGATATGCGTCTATTGTTTGGTGTACCTGGTTTGTCTCTTTAGTAAAGACACTTGCAAAGTATTCATTCATGATGGTTGCTGTTTCATGGTCTGATTTTGTTAGGTCTCCATTACTGTTAAGCACACGATATAGTGTATCTCTTGTTTTTGACTGAGTCCGAACAAATTTCCAGAATGACTTGGGATTTGATTTGATGTTGTCAGCCAATTCTTGTTCATAGTTTGCTTTAGAGGTTCGTACTTCATGAGTTGCTATATTTCTGGCTTCTTTAAATCGTCTGAAATTTTCGTTTGATTTGCAGTATACGTATTTTTTCCAGGCTTGGTGTTTTTTATGTATAGAAACTCTTGCTGTTTTGTTCAGATATGGTTTTATGTACTTCTTGCTGTGACCTTTATTACTCCCTGGTATATGTTGCTCGGTAGCCTCGTTGATTGTGTCAGCAATAAGGTCCCAACAGTCTTGTACAGTTTGTGCGTTTTGGGGAGCTTCTAGATCCATGTTATCAAAGTGCCTTTCAATTGATGGATAATTTCCTTTGAAGTAGTTCAGTCGGTTCCCTTCGTGTAATTTACTAGCATCCTTGGCGTTGGTGTAGCATATAAAGTTAAATGCTAAAAGCACATGGTCACTCAGACCAATCCCTGGGTGGTATGTTAAGTCCTCAATCATCCCTTCCTCATTTGTAAAGACCAGATCTAGTGTTGACGGTTGGTTACCTTCTCTGTATCTTGTGGGTTCTGTAACATGCTGTATTAGGAAACAGTCTCGGATGCTTTCCAGGAAGACAGTTGCTTTGTGGTTTTCACTGACGCAGGTTGTATTGGTCTCCCAGTTGATCTCTCGGAAGTTAAAGTCACCAGCTACTAGAAGGTGTGAGTAGTTTAAGTTGCTCACTGACTCGAGGAACTTTCTAAGATTCTCGTTGTTTTCATTTGTCGAGTTCGGGCTTCTGTACACACAGGCGACTAGTAGTTTGTTGTTGTTGTATAGATCTATGCTGCACATCACGCATTCCTGAAAGTTGTTATTTTGGATAACCGTTGTTTCACTGTACAGTTCAGTTCTGGTATATATTGCTACTCCCCGCAGTAATGGTGGAGTTCCAACGTGGAGAGTGTATCCTTGTAATTGGTAAATGTCTGTATCTATTTCATATGATGCCCTCTTAGGGAAGAGTTCTGTGATACAGATTACATCCGGAGATTCTGTAGCAGTAAAAAGTTCGAGCTCTGTCTTTTTAGTGGCAGTCAGCACATCCACATTTGTATATACAATTTTGAGATTTTTAAAACGATGGTTATTTACACTGTTAAAACTGGTAAAATTATGATCCTAGCTTCTACTGAGATCTGGTGACTTGGGTTCCATCGATTCTCCCCTGTCTTGGCTATATGACAATGTTGCATCTTGATCCATTGCTAGAGTGATTGGTGCTATGTTTACTGGACCCCTGTTTTGCCTCGGGGTGGATACTCTCCTATCGAGTTGAGCGTGCCTAATTGGGCTTGGCGCGTGTTGGCTTGCAATTAGTGGTATCGGTTGATTCTCCTTGTTTGTTACTCTGTTTTTTGCTTCCCTTTTTGCTTTCAGTTCTTCCCTTTGTTGCTGTGTATAGTCCGGTTTCATTATTACCCTTTTAAGGTGTTCTGGCGCGTTTGTCATTATCTTTTTCACGCTGTCCAAGAGTTCCTTCCTTGTTCTTTTACTCTCTAGGGTAATTACAACTGGACGAGTTTTATCATTGCTGAATTTGCCCAGGCGATATTGTGTCACAATACTGGTTTCAATATCCAGACTACTACTGAGTTCAATGATGTCGTCCTTGTCTTTTGATTTATTTGTTGCAGTGTCGTCTGTTGTTTGTTCTGGGATATTGAATAGAATTAAATTGTTTTCTCTCCTTCTCCTGTCATCAATTTCCTTGGTTTTTATCTCCACCATAGATTTTACTTGTTCTGAGATGTTTTCCAGTAGTCCTGAACCAAGTTCTTTGATTTCCTTTTTTATATTATTCATAGTGTTCACTTCCATGTTTTCCAGCCTTTTTTCGACACCAGTTATATGTTTATCGTTGCTTTCACATAATTCCTTTAGTGTTGAGCTAATGTTGTCCAGGGTTGGACGAGTGTTTTTACAACTTTTACAGGACCATGTGATGTCTGTCTGTTCACTATCCGTTAGGTATTTTAGCACAGCTGATGATATGTTTGTGCATTTTTGGCAAAAAGAGAGTTTACAGCCAACACATTGGATCGAGAGTACCGAATCGTCCAAAGATTCATCACATTTGCCACACAGCCCTTGTGATGAATTGGGTCTTTGGCGTTTCCTTATGTTAGTTAAGGCGTTGATATCCATGTTTGATTCTGCCATAATCCCTGAGTTTCATTAAAGGCATATATAACATGCAATGGAGATTTATTTTGATTGTCCCTTTTATCCTCTGTTTTTACAGGTCCTATGAAGACTTGCATATAAAGGTTTTCCCACATGAAGTTTACAGTCATCAGTCTGGTGGGTGTGTAATGCATGTTCAAAACCTCTGAATACCCAGAGGTCACGTGATGAAATATCAGTTCAAACAGAGATACAAAGACTTAGCTAGATAACATGAGCAATAAGTACTCATACCTTCTGTCAGTATCCGCTGTTTTACTGGCTGTCATAAAATGTGTTTCCTGTTCCTATGGTGACAGGTCATACATATTCCAAAGATGTGTAAGTCTCTGTAACAAAAACACCTGTCTGGATCCACAGGTATTTGTGGAATCACAGCCTTGGTATGAGACAGCACTACGATGGACATGTATGGATGATTGCAAGTACCACTGCATGTGGCAAACTGTGGAGGCCTTTAAGAAAGATGGTATTGGAGTGCCACAATTCCACGGAAAGGTATATCAATTAAGTTTGTTGTTTAGCTGAACCAGTCAGAATATGGGAGTTTTGAGATTGTAGCTCTTCTGCTCTTGGAGGTGTATTTGGACGTTGCATAACAAAGCAGTTGGGACTGTTTTCCAAAGTAAGCAAAGGGTATAGCATTACCACAAACGTAAAGCATTTATTTCATGGTGAAAAAGAATGAAATTCGTTCTCTAGTAGGTGAAGATACCTAGATATATTCATTTAAAAACATCAAAATGTGGTATACCTTTATAACAATACTGATATGCAGATACACGCGTAGTTATCAAAAGAGAACAGTCCCACCTTCCTGTATACTTCGCCAGCTAATCACGTCTTCACGCTGAAAAGTTCTACAAAGGGAAATTATCTCAAAACCGACATATTGTAGTCTGGCAGGGGGATAATTCTAACCATAAGAAATTCCTTTGGATCCATAATTAAGAAGGCGATTCTTTCCCTGAAGACAGTGTTTGATGTACATGTATATATATTTTAGTGGTCAAGCTGGTTCTTTTTGGCTGCTGAAATTATCCCAAATCTGTTGTCGTTTGCTGCCTAAAGCTGTTGTTATTTGCCATCAGCTGTTTTTTGTTGCATTATTGTTGAACAAATCACTTTTAAAGAACCTTTCACTCATATGGAGATGTTACCAAATACATATGGTGGACTTCATATTCTAGCCTTTGTTCTGCACGTTTTGCCATCGCATAGCGAGGAATCTTGATCTTCAGTTTTCACTTGGCACCTCATTGCATGTTTTCTTACATCTCAAATCGATGGTGTCACATGCATTATCTTCTGAAGTTTACCAACTGTCATTGGACTTTTAAACAGGGTCCTTCAAAACTATGACATCATCTAGTTGGTGAGTCCACATTGGTGATTTTGTCCATGTTAGCTATATTAAACAACAAAGGTTGTAATTCTCCAGAGAAAGTGATATCCAAAATGGTTAAGTTCATGTTAAGTAGTACATGAAAATTATAGAGGAAGAATTGATTCTATGGTGGAAGTTTGCTTGTTAAATTTTGCTCACCATCAATCAAATTCGTGAAAGGTTAACAACCCTGCCCCTTTAAGTTTAAACAAAAAGAATGCGATCAACCAATCAGAATACCTGTATAATATTTTACTGATTGAAGTGAGGATCATGAGACAGTAAATTAGAAATGGGGTCCTCCAGAGGGTAAATGTAGATGTGTCACCTGCTACCATTTCAAGGATTAAGTTCCCCTAGTCACTTAATGTATGCACCTCTTCTCAACACTTGCTCTTATCTGACATCTCAGGGAATAATGAAGCCAAACAAATCATCAGAATTGGTGAAAAAAAAAGACATGTGATTGAAAAAAACTGATAATCTGCAACCCTCATAATGGTATACAGAAACTTGTATTTATGATATATACTGATCCCCTACCAAGTCTCACAAAGTACCAATTCTCGCCAACTGATTTTAACTGCTACCCTATGGGTTTTGCAAATGTGCATATTTTCAATGAATATTTTGAGTTTCCAGGAAAAACATCGTTCTGATTTCTGAGCTAGTAAAACAAATAATTTTAAAAGTAAAACGTAAAAGTTGAGGTAAACTAAAATGAGTGGCGAGAATTGGTACCTGGCAAGAATTGGTCTTTGGCCAGTACTGGTATAGTTTTTTGGGGCAGTCAAATTTTAATGTTAATGTATTGATTTGTTTTATTACAGTGGCCTTTTATTAGATTCCTTGGAATGCAGGAACCTGCTTCAGTTTTATTTTCCATCTTGAATGGACTGTGCCATTTACGCATATTAATGTACCACAAGACAGTACCATCATCGACACCCATGTACTATATATGGCATATTTCAGCTCTTGTAAGTGCATCATCGTATTTGTACTCTGGTTATAAGCATTCTGTAAGAGACAGTTATATAGTTCTCCGTTTTCAGATGACTAAACGATTGTTTTAACAAAGTGGACAGTCTCATTTAAAAGAACTTTAACCATTTTAATCTAGTTCGATGGCAATTTACTCATGTCAATAAAACCTGTCATGAAAGACTACATGTACCTATCCTGAAAGACCATATTTGCATGTACGAAGGAATATATATATACAGTTGAATCTTGAAAACTGGAAGTGCTAGGGACTGCTGATAACTTTGAGGTTTCGAGACTCTGAGTTTTAAAAAAAATGATATCTCTCCAGTTGAAAGCTATTTTCTCGACCCGACCCCCTTATTCACTTCCTTTCCCGGACACTGTTCTCATCACTCATCATTTGGGTCAATATTCTGAAATAACATTGCTGTCACTTTGATTACTAAATAATTAATAAACAAGCGGTAATTACAATCTCTGCCGATAATTTGCAATTTGAAAAATTGAGATATTTCATAGGTTTTTTAAGCTTTGGACTGTAAAATTTATTTCAAGAGATTGAAAGTTTTGAAAGATCGACATTAGAAAGATCAAGACTAAATTTGCTTAATTTATCATGGAAAAAATCAGGACCATAGCTTTACTTTGAGGAATCAAGAAATTTGATAGATTGTCTTTCTAGTTTTCAATATTTGAGTATTTATATCAAGATATGAACAGATATTTAACAAAAGATTCTTGTAGTTAATATCATATTGATAATCATTCCTCAACAGGCCTATAATCATCTTTCATTATGTACAGAACTACATGTAATTAGATTTATCTGATCAATATGACATGTTGCGTTGTTGTTTAACGTCCCACTCAAGAATATTTCACTCATATGGAGACGTCACCGTGTGCCGGCGAAGGGCAACAAATTTTCCCTGTGCCCGGCATTGCTGGCCGTAGAGCAGGGAGGGTTCTTTAACGTGCCAACACCTACTGTGACACGGGACCTCAGTTTTTACTGTCTCATTCGAAAGACAGGGACGGCCAACCGCGGAGTGGCACTGCGGGAATCGAACCCCGGACCCCCGGCTCGAAGTCGAACACGCTAACCTTACTCGGCCACGGAGGCCCCAATATGACATGTATGTACATGTATATAGAATGAAAATAAAGATGCCAATTCAATCTGTAATTTATCATATACAGTTGGATCTCGAAAACTTGAAGTGCTTGTGTAGAGATAAACTTTGAGTTTTCAAGAATACGGTATCTCTCCAGGTGAACATTAGGGCCTATTCTGCTGACCCAACCCACTTTTTCATCCCCTTTTACAAACACTAGTATTGTCTAATAATTCATCATTTTGGTTAATATTCTGAAATAATTAAATACTGCAGTCACCTTGATTACAATGTACTTTCAAATACACAATAATTACAGTGTCTGCTAATAATTCACACTTTAAAAGATAGAGATAATATTGCATGGGGAATTTAACCTTTGACTATGAGATTAAATCGAGAGATCGAAAAGTTTAAAAGATCGAAGTTCGAAAGATCACAACTAAATTTGTGATTTATTAAGGAAAAAATCAGGACTATACCTTTACTTCGAGAGATGAGAACTTCAAAAGACATTTGAGTTTCCAAGATTCAACAATATTAGTAATTTCTATTGTTTACTTACTTTTTGAAAATTCCTGATATGACCAAAATCAGTAAGTTGTTTGTGTTAGGTGGTAAATATGGATTTTATCTTACAGATTGGCCTAAACACATGGATATGGTCGATTATTTATCATACAAGAGACACACCATTTACAGAGGTGAGTTGAGAAGGTGAGGATTTGTAAAATCAAGGTAATTTCTTACCTGAAGCAGGGAATGCAAGTTAAAACTTTATAAAACTCCAGGAACTGAACTGGTGCTTAATATTGTAAACTATACTGTCAAGCCCAATGCAATGCTGGTGTATCAAAATTTGTCCACAAAAATAAAGTGGCACCAAAAAATGAATACCTGTAGTTTCCTAAAAATGAGTTCTGTTACAATTTGAGGATTTACTGTACAGACATTGCTCTTATTTTGTTTTGCCTATTATGGAACAAGTCTTGAGAGGCCCCTTTTTATATGCCCGTCGAATGACGGGACGCATTATGGTATGGCGTTGTCCGCCCGTCTGTGCGTTAACTTTTTTTGTCCAGAGCATAACTCTGACACCATGCATGATAGATTCATGAAACTTTATACACGTGAAGACCATCACAAGGTGCAGTGCAGTGTTCAAGAATCGTAACTCTAGCTGCAGTTATTATAGAGTTATTGTCCTTTGTTAAAATTTTTTTTCCTTTTTTAGGAGCACACAAATTCATTGTTTTCATTTTTTGTGATTTTCCCTGTAACAATTAAAACTTGCGATGGGCGTATGATGTGCCTCAGAGAGGCTCTTGTTAAGAAATCATATGAACAAAACCTGTCATGAGAGACCACCTGTTTGAAAGACTACATTTGGATGGCAGAAGAGATGGGTCTCTCAAGACAGGCTCCACTCTACATGTGGACTCTGTATATTTGCCGATATGTAATTTTTTATTGAATATTCATAAATGGAAATATGAAATACAGTAGAGTTGGTCTATAACGAATCAGCTTAAATCAAATTCAGTGCTATAACGTAGTGGAAAAAAAATCCCCGAAATGAATGACTGTTTATTTATGCATGTAGTAAATTCTGATGCTTAAAATGAAGGATGCCTTTAACGAAGTAAAAAGTCAATCCCCTTTGACTTCGTTATAAACCAACTCCACTGTATGATTAATATTTACAGATGATGGACTACTTTTGTGCATTCTCTCTGGTTCTTAGTCACGTCTTCACCTCCTACTGCAGGTAAGCACGATATCTTTCTTTACTTTTGTTTCATTTGTATAGGGGTAGTAGTGGGGATGGTTATTATCAGTGAGATGAGACTATAATAAAAAGTAGGCACGTCACTGTAAAAATCCCTCACTTCTTACTGGCGGATATGGCACATGGTCACAAATGTTAAGCCCCTTGAGCTTAAAATGTGAATGAAAGATTTTGGAGTGGAATATTAACAACAGTATGGTTATGTTTAGACAATATCAATTAGTACTTCAGATCGCGAGGGACGGAGATGGGAGCCCCAGCCGTGTTCCGGTTTGCTGTCCCTGTCCTTTGAATGGAAAGTAAATTGGAGGTCCCATGTCACAGTGGGTGTTGGCTCGTTAAAGAACCCTCCCTACTCTACAACCATAAGTGCGGAGCATAGGCAAAATTTGTCGCCTTTCATTGGCACATGGTGACATCTCGATATAAGTGAACGATTCGTGAGTGGGATGTTAAACAACAATATAACGAACAGAGGCCATTCCCAACAACCATGGAAATACGGTCTTTTTACACAGATGGTCTAGGGCCTCCATGGCCCAGTGGTTAGCGTGTTCAACTTCAAATAGAAAGGTCCTGGGTTCAAATCCTGCAGTGCCACTCCACAGTTGGACGTCCCTGTCTTTTGGATGAGACAGTAAAAACCGAGGTCCTGTGTCACAGAAGGTGTTGGCACGTTAAAGAACCCTCCTTGCTTTATGGCCAGCAGTGCCAAGCATAGGCAAAATTTGTCGCCCTTCACCGGCACACGGTGACGTCTCCATATGAGTGAAATATTCTTGAGTGGGATGATAAACAACGACAACACACACATACACAGATGGTCTCTCAGATAGTTTTTGTTATAACGATTATTCAATACAATGTTTCTTTAAAAGTTGTTTTCCCCAGACAGGAGGTACATGTACAGCATCCGTGGCCTGTTAGACCTTACAGACTGAGGCCCTGTGTCACAGTGTGTGTTGAGCCTAAGACAGAATTTGAAGCCCTTACTCCTTGTAACAGAGCCATAACTGGATCATGGTCACATGTTACATCTGTGTACTGACACTGACACCGAGAAAATTGTTCATCAGAAAAAAAATCTGGGGCTAGCACCAAAAAACTTAAGAATTTACTTAAGTATGAGAATTTTCTCAACTTCTTCTAGTCCTGAATTCTAATCGGCTGAGAAATTTCTCAGACTTACGTAAATTCCTATGTTTGTATGATGCCCAGCCCTGTTTCATTTGGTTAACAACACTCACAATTAGTGTTACGCTCAAAGATGTTTGTCTCAAAACTCTAAGATGCTGCATGTTTATAACCAGAACTACATTGTACTTTTGTACTTTTAAAGTAGACCATATTACTGAATAATCTCTGTCGCAAATATATTTCGAGAAAAACTATCAACCACTACTTTGTACAGGGAAGTCTAACTTGTGTATCAAAAATATGCAGCATCAACGATTCCACAGGCCTCATAGTTTACTATAATTTCTATGCTTCCTTAAAAATTTCTGTTGAGCACATAATCGCTGCTTTGTCTGTCTGTTAGTGCGTCCGTCTCTACAGAGCCATATCTCCTACAGCCATTCATGTATTCAGATCATACTTAAATATATTCCCCATGACCCTGGCTTGTGGCACACCTTGTCTCATGGTCAAAGGTCAAGGTCTTTCTGCACTAAGGACTTAAAATCTTATTTTGCCCATGTCTCCTTCCAGTATTAAATGACCTGGATCATGATTCACACAAATGTTTCCCGTGACAAACGGATGTTCACTAACCTTGACCCAGGGTCAAAGGTCAAGATCATTCTCAGATTTTAAGTTTGCCTGGATTAAAGTTTGTCCTAGGGGATCATGCAGTAGTTTACTGATAGCCATAATTTCTATGCTCGGTTATGATTTTCTGATCCCTGTGCAAAGCCAGGTGGTGGTGGATTTCTATTAGTCTGTTATAAAGAGAATAAATATATAATGCCTTATGTATCTGTCATTGTTTCTCAGATTACAGGGAACAGAGGATATTAGGAAGCTCTTGATCGTTGCTGTTCTGATCATCCTTGTCTTTCTCCAACACACTTACTACCTGGCCTTTGTCAAGTTTGACTATGGTTACAACATGAAAGTTAACGTTGCTTTTGGTGAGTATGAACTACTACATTCCAATCTACCTCAGTGGCTTACTAATTTACACACCCACCCACCACACTGACTTGCTAATTTACTACCTAATTGACTCACTGATTTACACATCCACCAGTTCTTAATGATTCAGTGAGTTATACAGTAGACTCTGTATAAACTGATCGTCAATGGGACCAGAAAATTTGTCCGGTTTAGACAAAATCCGGATTGCACAAAATACGATATTTTCAGTAAATTTCTAAATTCTTTCGCTGGTAAAACGTTGAATATCAGTTAAACTTGAAAAATCCGGTACTTTTTTGATGTTCTTTTAATCATAAACCATGGATAAGAAATCTACGAGAAAATATCAACAAATTGTCTTTTTATTAACACTATAATAATTGTCACAGGCCGCACATCGATAAACTGCGTACTCGGACGTAACAGACGAGTACATGTACCCGAATGTTTACACCGTATGCATGTTAAATGACCCGGATACTGATGTCGTCAGTGTCCTCAGGTAAATTCCCAGTGTGGCACCCCATGCATTCGATTGATTAATTCAAACAGTACGTCTTCATGCCTCAAAAAGGCGTGAACAAATGATTATACAGTCCTTTGTTTTCTCACTGCGACTACTCAAGGTAATTGATCCGTAATGGATAGGGGATTAATGCATTAATTGTAACGCAAACAATCTCAAAACATGTCCGGTTTTTAGAATAGACAGAATCCGTATTATACAGAGTTTGCATACTAATAAATAAGAAGGAAAATGCCGAGACTAAATGATTTCGCCGGTATGGACAAGAATCCGGATTCAACAAAGGCTGGTTTATACAAATTCCACTGTATATCCATTTGCCTCACTGACTCACCTATTTACACAATTTACCTGCCTTATTGACTCACTGATAAACGCAGGAACCTGCTTTTGTGACTCACTGATTTGCACAACCACCTGCCTTAGTTAATCTGATTTACACAACCACCAGCCTAAGTGACTCATTTATTTACACAACCACTTGCCTCAGTGACTCACTGATTTACACAACCACTAGCCTCAGTGACTCACTGATTTACACAACCACTTGCCTCAGTGACTCACTGATTTACACAATCACTTGCCTCAGTGACTCACTGATTTACAAAACCACTAGCCTCAGTGACTCACTGATTTACAAAATCACTTGCCTCAGTGACTCACTGATTTACACAACCACCAGCCTAAGTGACTAATTTATTTACACAACCACTAGCCTTAGTGACTCACTGATGTACACAACCACTAGCCTCAGTGACTCGCTGATTTACAAAATCACTTGCCTCAGTGACTCACTGATTTACACAACCACTTGCCTCAGTGACTCACTGATTTACACAGCCACTAGCCTCAGTGACTCACTGATTTACACAACCACTTGCCTCAGTGACTCACTGATTTACAAAAGCACTTGCCTCAGTGTATCAATGATTTACATAACCACTTGCCTCAGTGACTCACTGATTTACAAAACTAATGGCTTTAGTGACTCACTGATTTACACAAGCACTAGCCTCAGTGACTCTGATTTACACAACCACTTGCCTCAGTGACTCACTGATTTACAAAACTAATGGCCTCAGTGACTCACTGATTTACACAATCACCTGCGTCAGTGAGTCAGTGATTTTCATGGCCATCTGCATCAGTGACTCAATGATTTACACAGCCACTTGCCTCAGTGACTCATTGATTTATACAACCACTTGCATCCATGATTCACTGATTTACAGAACAAGTTACCACTTGACTTACACAGCCACCTGCCGTAGTGACTCACATCTCCCCAAGAACATTTTTGAATCTTAGCTTTGAACCAGTCAGAAAATCATTTTAAACGGTCAATTTGGCTGCCAGCCAGCTCTTAGGAAAAACACTGCCAACTTATGATAATTCTGAACAGATCATCTAAGGTCTCCACTCACTCATCTGATTTATCGTTACAGGTGTGTTGAGCCTTGTCAGCTGGCTTTACTGGTGCATCAAGAATAGACATGATCAGCCTTATGTTTGGAAGTGTGCTACAGTTATGGTTGGCCTTAATGCACTTGTAGTCTTAGAACTCTTAGATTTCCCACCACTGTTTTGGACATTTGATGCTCATTCCTTGTGGCATGCTGGGACTGTTGCACTTGGTTACCTCTGGTACAGGTATGTATCAATGCTGAATCTCACTGTGTGAGAGTGTATTTTTTTTAAACTCACCTGTGGCAAAAGCTCAAGTGATCTATAGTCATAGCACATCCTTTGTCGTCTTTCCATCCGTCTTCCGTAAACGTTTCACATTTCTGACTTCTTCTTCAAAACCTCTCCAGGGTTTTTTATGAAACTTGAGAGGGTTCAAGTACTCATGATTCCATACAAGTGTTGGTTTTTTTTTAAAGGTTGGATCAACTCATTGGTGAAAAATGGTCAGGGTCACATATGTTCGGATGGGTACCCTCCTTTGAGAAACTTCTTCAGAATGACTGCATAGAACAATAAACTGAACACATCCGAGGAATCTAGAATGATGTGTGTAGAAATGTTGTTGTTTCTGGTTCCATGTGGAAGTCAAATTTTTGAAGCCTTTTTTTTGGGGGGGGGGGGGGGGG
>JACSZP010012538.1:10125-21729 GCA_016161895.1 Pinna nobilis | reverse complement strand
GAGATGAGAGTGGAATAGGAAAAAGCTTTTTTTTCATATTATGCGTCCAGATGGATGCACATTAAAAAACTTTGTGGGTACAAACAACTTTTTGAGGGTCATATACTCGCATTTTGCGAGTCCGGTAAATCCTTGGACCTCAATTTTATTGCATCTTTTGATGTTGTTTCCATCATAATCTATTTAAAGTCTGTGGGCATTTATAAAGTCATTTTTTGATGACATGCATGCACTCATGCAAGATTATAATAGGCTTTACAAACGTTACAGAAAAGTATGTGTCTTAACCTGTTTACCCCTGAAAACAATAGACTCTTCCTTATACCAATGATCAAGATGAATCCAAATGTGTCTCTAGGGGTGGATGAGTTAAAGAGAGATAACCTATTCTTGGTCGGCACAGACGATGGTACTAAATGTGCTGACTACAGCTGGGCTTACTCTTCCATATTCAGTCTATAGCTTATTAATATGGCCAATTAAATCAAGTCGACACAAGAAGTCATGTGACTCAGTAGTATAGGAGAAGCACACTAATTTGTAAATCATTTTCTTTATAAATCAATAAGGAAGTCTGGGTTGGGGAAACCTGGTTTCTCAGTGAATCACTACATTAATTTCAAAATGACTTTACACAGTATTAAACGTGACACCAGTTATTTATTCCCTATCAGATATCAATGGTGTATTTCTTCACAATAATCAATTGGCGTCTGTCTATATAGAAAATCAATACATGTATAAAAAATAGAGGTATTGATGGACTGGTAAATGCTTGAAACAATAAGAAATCAACATGATCTATACATGAAGGAAAAACTTTTAAGACTTAGCTTTAGCAACCACATATATATAAAGACCATCTTGTCACAGGGTTAGGGTTAGGGTTAGACCATTTCTTTGTCGTCCCCAAAAGTACCATTTGTGCACATATTAACCTCTATGTAGAGAGAATCCCCTTATAAAGACCAGTTTTCTTGTATCCCTTAGGAGGTCATTATATACAAGTTTCACTGTACTTGGATTTACATTGTTATCTTGATTAATGTAAATGGTACAGTAGAACCTCCCTTTTTAGACCACTGAACAGACTGATTCTAAGCAACGGGATTATAGCTAAGTTGACTTGTAAAGTAAAGTTTGCTAAGCAAAGGGGAAACTTATCTTTCAGATGGACAATATCTCTAAAGATCCAGAATAGACACAAATAAGATACATTTACATTAAACCACCATAATCTCATGAACAAAATATCTCTGAGTTTGACACTTCAATTCCGTAAAGCACTAAAACATGTATGTCTCATGTCATCCATAGAGGTTAATGATAATGCAAAGTTTCATCCTTCTACTAAGACTGTTTAAAGGTAATAAACGGACATAAAAATGTTAAGGATGGACAGATGGATCAACTACTACAGTAGTGGGGTCCTAATCATTAACCCTTTCAACACCACAGACCATAACTGACTTGTCTTAGACAATAGAAAAGAGCATACCATTTTGATACTTGGGGTTTAAACGGTTAAAATAACAGCTCTGGTACCTACCTGTCACATATTTGTGTGTTAGGTTTGTCCTTCTCTGCCTTCATGGCCTCAAAGTCCTCTATAAACACAGAAAAATTAAGTACGGTAGTAGATCACAAAAATGAGCGATATTCAAATTCAAATTTGTACACTATAAACTGAAATTGACATATGAATTGCTTTCAGTGTATATTCGGCATTCTATTTATCCTTTTATTAGAAAATTTCGCATCCAAGTGTCAACGAATCGGCGTCTGCTTTCGTTTGGGTTCAGAAACTGTGCCAACAATGGGAGATAACTTTCACATCAACCCCATATAAAACCCAGCAACCCCATATTCGAAAATCACGGAGGTGTATTGAATATCCATCGTTTTCACGTGATCAAAGACAACCAAATACATTTCAAGATTTCAGTTGTCAGTAACATATAAGTAAATATACAAATCACTGGCCACAGGTACATGTACTGGAACACATTGACGGTATCATCATTGTTTTTGCTGGTGTCTATACATGTAATTCTAGGAATTTCTAGATACATGTTTGCATAAGTGTCAAATTCCAAGTTTATACAGTATGCAAAGAGCATTCTTGGAAACTTTTTTATGTTGAAACATAATACAAAGAAATACATTCTAAATACATGTACAGTGAACTCTCGTTACAACGGCCATATTCGTTTTTCAAAAAATTGATGTTGTAACGAATATGCCATTGTAACGATTTGCCACCTGTATCGCCGAAAGTAATGTCCCAGCTGAATAGGCCTATCGTCTACTTGTAGGGTCTAATGTGAGGATCTGTTACTGTTAGATCGTTTTGCTGTAGGTAATAACCTACAGTAATAGCGGTAGATCATTTGCGTGTTCAAAACTGTCAATTCATTCAAAATTTGATAAAAATAAACAAAGATATTTATTCTCTCCCTTAATTTTACTTACGATGTATATGAAAATGGTTTCAGAAATGACCAGTATGGGTTGGCCCCAAATATGGATACGTAGTGAAAATCGAGAACGACAAACCTTGTCTTTTTTTTCTTGTTTGTTAGAGGATTTTGAAAAGATGTCCTGCTAACTGATGCTTAGTCTAGCTGTATTTGAAAGTCAGAAACGTCGGATATTCTCCCAAACGTTAACATTGTCGTAAAATTAGCCTACCGAAAAACTGGAAGTCGGACTCTTCATCACTGTTTCTTCAAACCAGTTCATGCTACTGATATGCAAACACCGGCTACCTGTACACTTGTCGAGTGCCAGGTATTAAAGTGATTAATCTATTACGTAACAATGGTCAAATTGTCTATGGTTTCTCATTAGCTCAGGTAAATTGCTGTTGTATCGAATAAAACATAATGTTAAAATGCACATTCGTTATCGATAATCACTGCCGGTGCCGGAACACAAATATGCCGTTATATCGAGCAGAAATAACATTATGCACATTTGTTCCACATGGATTTTTGCCAGTAGCTGAATTTGCCGGTAAAACAAGTGCCATTGTAACGAGAGTTCACTGTATATGTATATCAGATATTCTGAAAATGTAGTGGATGGATGGCTATGATTACTTAAACTTCCAAGAGAGTTGTCCTGCCTCACCTATGGATTGCCAAGGTTTTTAGAATGTTATACAAGTACATGTGGGTTGTACATGTATGTTTGAACCTTGGCAGAGTTGACTATCTTTTCTTATCCATTAAATGGGACAGTAAATTGTGAGGTCCATGAGAGCCAAGCCAAGGCAAAAATTTGGAGCTGTTCCCCAGCCTTTGGTGATGCACATATATCTATAAAAGATTCTTGAGTGAGAGGTTTGACAAGAAAAACACAACAACAACAACAACTTACCTTTGATTTGTTGTAGCTCTTGCTTTACGCCGTTTATGTTGGTTTCACAGGTATTCTGAAGAGAAAAACAAAATACATGTATGAAGTGAAAGCATATTATTCAGGGATGAGATGCCACTACAGTCAAAATAGAGGAAAATGGCTCCTTTCTAAGAACTTAATGGACAAAATAAAGATTTAACATTATAGCAATATCTAGGAAAAGGAGGAATTCCTCTCAGATCAGAGGAAAATTCTCATCCCTGATTATTACATGCATTGATTACTCATTTTTTTCAAAATGATAAGGTCATGTGGGTTTTAGTGGTAACCAAAGTGTCACCTAAAAGGAGCCATAATTTGAGTCCAGGATCTTCTTTTTCAAAACAAACTTTATTCTAGTACTATACTGATCATACATGTGACTACATGTACATGTATGGTCACTTGGTCAGGGTCACTAGTTCACAGGTCACAGTTTAAATCAAAAGTTCTGGTCACTAACAATATATAAGTACATCACCGTACATGTGAAGTATTTTGTTCCTACCCCTGTTAGTTTCTGTGATTTTGTATCGAATTGATTGACAGTTGAATGGAATGACAATGGGACATTGCCAATTCATAGATCAGAATTGGTTTGTATTTTACTAACAAGATATATGGCCAAAATTACTAGCATCAGATAAAGCAGTGCACAAATAAGGTCCCACTCAACAATCTTTCACTTATATGGAGATGTCACCATGTGCCGGTGAAGGATAAAAATTTTGCCTATGCTCAGCACTTATGGCCATAGAGCAGGGTTCTTTAAGGTCCCGACAACTACTGGTACTGTGACATGGGACCTGTCTGAAAGACAGGGACATGCAGCCATCTGGGCAATATTTATAACTACATGTACATGTGTTCATTCAGTATTTATAATAACTGTTCAGTGTAATGTGTGAGAGAGACATGAGAGGATGGGTAAGAGTTAATGTTACTATGTGTCCTACAGTATTTCATTCTTGTTGTCAAAGAATTTTTCTTTGTACCAGTATATTTTGTTTCTTGTATTGTATTTGTACATTGCAAAACTTATGAGGATCAAGAGCCAGCATTTAAGCTGTTAGTAATCCTCACTAGATAAATAAATTATTATATTACATATTCTGTCTCAAATCTAGCTTTGACTGGTTCTATATTTAGTTTTATCTGTTTACTTGTTCTTTACCCAGGCATGTTTATAACCAAGGTCTCTAAATGAAAACTCCATGTCATAGTAAACTTCAGGAAAGGGGGCATGAAGAAAGAAAGCTACATGTAAACAGTAGTCTCCTCATGTATTAATCTACATGAAGATTCCTACTTCACAGAAAATTTAAAATTTTGTTAAATTTTATGACATACCTTTTATTTGTGAGTAGATAAGTACATGGAACTTTCTAGCTTAGCAGTATCATTATTTCATTTGATATCAATATTATCTTCTTTTTTTTTTTTGCAGTACTAACAGAGAAAGACCGGATTTTACTTTCATTCAGACATTAAATTTTCTCAGTTAAGAAGAAAAGGATCCCAGAGAAAGTACATTTATGTTGACAAATTTCCTGTAGTTTATACCGGTAGTGGTGGAAAATGAATCTACTTCATAAACTGCTAAAAACCTAGGATACGATAAATTGTATATACAGTGAAACCTGTTTTAAGAGACCGTCCAAGGGAAGGAGCAAAAAGGGTCACATACAGGTGGTCTCTTAATTCAGGTTATCTATATAGGAAAAAAACATTTTGGGAACCACTCATTGAGGTCACATAAGACAGGTTTTCCTTTAATTCAGTGGGTCGCTAAGGCAGGTTAGACTGTACATTTGTACATGTAAGTATATAATGTACTTCATGAATTTGAGTATACAACAGTTTTTTATCACTGGGAATAATTTTCTTTAAAATCTACAATTCTGTAATAAAACATGAAATTTTCAACACAAATTTAATCTTTATGTAATGAAACCATCTTATTTTTTTACAGCAGGAATTCCAGAATTTACAGTAGACCATGTACATGTGTCAAAAAGAAAACATTCTCAAAAGCTCAAAGTGAATACATGGGCATGCTGTTTTATTACATTATAATTTGTTTTTATTTGATGTAATTTTTCTTTCATTCATTCTCTCACATAAAATCTGTGAACATATGTTTTTGCTTAGAGCAATTTCTCACCTAAATTGACATTTATAATTATGTACAATCAAACTTGTTCATACAGCTATAGACAGGAACCGCTATGGTCGAGTGGTTAGCATGTTTGACTTTGATTCGCCAGGTTCAGGGTTCAAATACGTGCAGCGCCACATTACGGTTGGCTGTCCATGTCTTTCGGAAAATGAGACAGTAAAAACCAAGGTCCCGTGTCATAGTAGGTGTTGGCATGTTAAAGAACCCTCCCTGCTAAACATCCATAAGTGCAGAGCATAGGCAAAAGTTGTCGCCATTCACCAGCACACGGTGATGTCTCCATATGAGTGAAATATTTTTGAGTGGGACATTACACAACAATACGCTGAAGGCCACCAAAAGGACGAAGAAAGGACCTTTAGAGATTAGAGGCCTTACATAGAGGTTCAATTAACACAAAGACTTATTCTGATCATGCGGTCTTGCCAGATTTTGATTTCCATAATGCCACACTGGTGGTGGCCATTGGTGCCAAGCATACAGTAGGCCAAATTTGTCACACTTTGGTGTGAATTGCCAATTGGTGACATCTCTGTATAAGTGAAAGATTTTTCTTAGGGACGTTAAACAACAATACAGCCATGCAACCAATCAAAACTGCAAATCCAGCTGCTGAAAGTTAACTACTTTAGACACTTGCTAAGTACATGTACAGTGGAGCCTCATTAATCTGGACACTTTTGTAAGTTTGTTCCTGAGCAAATTTTCCGGATAAATGAAACGTCTCGTGAAGGCCAATGCAATTTGAAAATTTTTGTTCCATAGAAATTCGTCTGAAAGGAGAAGAAACCGGATTATTGGCGTCTGGATTAATGAGGCTTGACTTCCATTACATTGACTTCCTTGTTCTGTAACATGCAGATATTATCATTTATGTGTTTTTATATATAAGCCTATCACATATATACAAAACTTGTGGCTCCAGATGAACAATCAACATTTTTCCATAGATACTGTTTCCATGGCAATACTAATCTTTTTCTTTGTGAGTCAGCAGACCATTTTAAATTGTCATATTAAATTTCCACATGAAAGTTTGATATTTTCCCTCTATCAAATCACTTAGCATAAATAATTTCTTTCACTGTAGAGCTGACATGATGTATTATTCATGAAACCCTCATTATGTGAGTGGTTGGAGCATCATACATGTGCACACTCTAAATCACAAATCTCCTCATCTTTTGTACAGATGCGCTAAAAATACCTTGGTAATGACACACATACATACATCTACCTGTATACGCAACTCTCTTAGTTGATGTTTAAGATTTACATTACATTTCACAAAGTAACAATGTTAAAATGATGTTACAGAGCAATAGGACCTGACTAGATACATGTATTAGTGGCTCATATTTATCATTAAAACTTTGCTGATTTTGTGTTGTTTATTTACATGCTGGGCCTACGTTCAATTTAAGATTTTTTTTTTAGTTTTATACTAAAGACATCAAAGAATACTGGCAAACGGTTCCAAATTTTGACCTATGCTCAACAAACTACACTTACAGCTTCATTTGTATGGAGCAGTGTGAGATCTTTGAAGTGCTGATAAATACAATGTACATATACAATGTATATGTGTAATTTGTACTGAGCATTGGGTATTGGTACTGTTGTTTAACGTTCCACTCCAAGAATATTTCACTCATATGGAGATGTCACCATGTGCCTTAGAGCAGGGAGGGTTCTTTAACATGCCAACACCTACTGTGACACCGGACCTCGGTGTTTACTATCTCATCCGAAAGACAGGGATGGCCAACTGCGGAGAGCCCCCACGCGACTCGAATCCAGATCTTCCGATTCGCAGTCGAACACGCTAACCGGTCACGGAGGCCCCACTGAGCATTGGCCCTCAGATTTTACTGTCTGATTAGAATGAATGAAAAAACGGGCATTTGAAAACTGGACCTATAAGCTTAAAGGCAAGTATCCTACCATGAGGTGGCTGAAGCCAAGTATCCTACATTGGGGTCACTATCAGCTAGACTGGACACTATGTCGTTGTCATAGTAATTGTTGACATCACAATGAAAAATTAGAGTAGTACAAATTTACTAATTGGGCGAATAAATGTTGTGGAAAATTTTTCTCAATAGATTCTGTTTTTTCAGAACCTTTTTACCAAAAAGACAACTATCACATGGTCAAATTTCAAGGTCACATACTACTTACTTGTAGGTAAAATTTCTTGGTATCAAAAAGTAGTACCAGTACTTGAAAATGGTGATGGTGCAAATGTATCCAAATAGTATGAAAAATGAAAGCTCTTATACTGTCAGAGAAATCTGCTTTCAGAACTTCTTAAGCATATTAACAAACAGGAACAAAAGGCCAGATGTACATACAAGGAGGGTGATTCCTATAACCACCCCCCCCCCCCCAAGATACCCAATTTGTTTGCACAATGAATAAATGCATTATTCATGAGCACCTTATGTACAAAATGTACATGACCAGACAATCTATTATTTATAAGTAAATGAAGTAAAAGCTAATTCAATTGATACCGGTAGGTGTTTACCAACCATGCACACATCTACAGGTATATGTACCGTACTTGTGATCATTGCAACATCTGTAGCATTGATTTGAAATAAAATCGATTGACTATTTGCAAATGCCACATGCTTCTCTAGGATTACTAGTACTGCCTTTGTTTACCAGATAAATCAATGCCATATGAACAATTGAACCAAAGATGCTTATATCAGCAACAAAAAATTAAAAGTCAGTTTCTCGAGATTGACAGCTCATTGCTAAGATTGCAATTGCACTTCCAAGGATGTTGTCGCATTCAACATTTCTTTTGTAATTTTCCGAATTGTTTGTATCCATTTTTATCAATCATTCATAGTAATCCTTTTCAATTCAATTTACGGCCCATTGACTTTGATATTTAACCAAAAATGAACTGGTTTTAATGTGACAATTAGACCATAACTACTATTCCATGCTTGAATTGCTAAAACAAATTGCCTGTGGCATCATTTCCTTTTTAAAAAGTTTCTGAGAGACTCGATCAATATCAGTTTTGTTTGGTCTCAATTTAAAATGGCTCTAAAAATCCTAGGCTAGAGAGATATTGGTGCCTACCATTATCAGATCCTACATGTTGTAAGATATTAACCCTCCTTCAACCCCAAGTATCAGAATGGTATGCTCTATTCCATTGTCTGGACCAGTCTATTTCAGTCTCTGGTGTTGAAAGGGTTAACAGGATTCACCACAGACACAGTGCAAATTAAGCAAGATGCTGAACATTTTATTAACTATAAAAAAAAACTGCTTTTGACTAATTGATTTGCTAATAGGATATTTCTGATAATTTTGTGACAATCTGGGAAAAATCATCCCTGGGGCATACATGTATAATGGTAAAATGTAGTTAAATTCTGACTGCTTCCTTGTTATCTACACGACTACTGTGAGGTATGTGTACGTGTGTACATGTAATTCATGGCTTTGCTCCATGACTCAAAAAAATCTCATTTGGCTAATTTTGGGCTAAAAAATTGAAATCTTACTAAGAAACTGGTATTTTACTTTATAACATACATTTATTTTTCCCTGTCTCGGCTTAGATCCCCATCATGTTTTGTACTGAAGTAAAAAAACGGTAGTACAGTACAGATACTTGGTCAGAAAAGGGGCACTTCCTTCGCATTTACTGACATTCGGCTAGTAACACACCTTGACTCCCGTAAAAGACAGCAAGAGTCCAGGACCTCATTGTTGGTTGGTTGGTTGTTCAATGTCCCACTCATGAATCTTTCACTTATATGGGGATGTCACAGTGTGTTGGTGAAGGACGACAAATTTTGGCTTATGCTCAGCACTTATAGCTGGAGAAGAGTTTTGTCTTTACTTAAATTACTACAGGGGCCTAAGATAAATGTTCTTGCCAATTAGGAAAAATGATGGGAACTCAAATTTCAAGAGACAGAAAATTTCACTAATAAAACATTGGCCAAATTAGACAAATTTAGTCCCAGTCTTTTGCATAAGTTATTCTACATGTAATAACATTTCAGAGTTGGTTGGTACTATTGTTGTTTAACGCCCCACTCAAGAATTTTTCACTTATGACTTAATAATAAGTTTTTTGGAGACGTCACCGAATGCTGGTGTAGGGCGTCAAATTTTACCTACACATGTATACTGTGCACTTATCGCCATAGAACAGGGAGGGTTCTTTGACATGCCAACACCTACATGAACTGTTATGTTGGACCTTGGTTTTTACTGTTTCTTCCGAAAGACAGGGAGAGCCAACTGTGATTGACTTGGGCTTGAACCCCGAACCCCATGATCAGAACTTGAACATTCTAACCATTAGGCCAAGGTGGCCCCACATTTTAGAGTATACTATAAGTAGATTTATTTACTGTTTGTTGTCTTCAATCTTTTTTTTCTGTGTTTACCTAAAATCAAGTGACATGTCAGACTGTATCCCTGTGCCGGTACATGCCATGTACTCCACACCAAACCTGTTTCCTTACTGATCAGTTCAATAACACAGGACCCCAGAGGCCAGACTTCATCATCTCCAAAGGACAAACATGGTCGTTATAATAAAGACGGTTCACTGTACTACAGAGCAGAAGTTCCATGTAGCAGTAAAATTGAATGACGCCCCTCTCCCCCTCCCAAAATCACATTTCAAATTATATGTCAATTTTTTTTTTAACACAGAAAATAGATAGGTTGAAATGTCATATATATGGGTCAATTCGATATCTTCTCAGGAACAAGATGTGTTTGGAAAACACTGAAGTCCCCAGATAACAGCTAATAAGGGTAATAAAGCATATGTCATATGTAGGTCAAAGTCACAAGGTCAGGGGGTAAAAAATTACATGTATGGTACAAACAGAAAGGTCTTGTCACATTTTGGAATGCACATGTGAAATATGAAGGCCCTATCACTTACCACTCAGAAGTTATATGGCCAATGTTGATGTTTTTTCTACTGATAACAGACAGACCGAAAAATATATGCCCCTGTCTCTTTTTTGCTGGAGGCATTAAAAGGTATTGATCTTTCTGGCATTTAACATGGAATGAACTCTCCTGAGAGGTTGCTAGATGTATTTCTACCAGTAGGCCCAACAGAGGTATTCGTTTTTTATTATAGTAAATATACGGTACACACAAACAACAAACTATTCTGCAAGAGCTCTAGTTAAAAGAGAATCCCTCTGTTGGGCCCAAATACATGTCTTGCGAGAGTTCATTTTGAATTCGAGGCCTCGATCCGTGGCCAAGTGGTTAGTGTGTTCGACTTCGACTCAGAGAGTCTGGGGTTTGAATTCTGCAGTGCCACTCCGCAGTTGGCTGTCCCTGTTTTTCGGATGAGTGATGATGAGTCAGTAAAAAACTGAGATCCCGTGTCACAGTAGGTGTTGGCACGTTAAAGAACCCTCCCTGCTCTACAGCCATAAGTGCCGAGCATATTAAAAATTTGTCGCCCTTCACTGACACAAGGTGATGTTACCAAATGAGTGAAATATTATTGAGAGGGACGCTAAACAACAATACAACAACAACAACATTTTTATTTCTATTTCTAACGGCTGAGATTAAAAACTGATAGGATTATTTATTTTCCCAAATCATTAGATTTTTGTATTAGCACTATGACATGAAATTACATGAAAATTTGATGATTCAAAGTTCTGTCAACTAGGCTAATGATAAATAAAAAGAAAGATTATATAAAAATACCATACCAAGTTGCTCTCGCAGGTTTCTTTTTCTTTTCCGATATTCTGTAGCTCTTGGTTTTTGTCACTCATTTCTTTCTTCAAACTTTCCACTTCATTAAGTTTTGAACTTAATTTATCACCGTCTGTTTTCATTTTAGCCTCTGTAGCCTTCAGCCTATTTGATAGGGTCTCATATCGCGTTTCGGCATTCACTCTTTTAGCAGACATCATCCTTAGCTGATCTGTCAATTCAGTGACTTCATTTGATAGGGAGGCATTATTAGACGACAAGCTCCAGTAGTTTGCACC
>JACSZP010012523.1:0-14421 GCA_016161895.1 Pinna nobilis | reverse complement strand
AAAAAAACATGATGAGGGATATGTTTCCCTGTCGCATAACTAGTCCAGCCCCCTCTTTTCTCGTCTATGACCATCACCGATTGTGACTTATTCTTGTATTCGAAAATATGAGACACGACGGGTGCCATAAGTGGAGCAGGAGTAGCTTACCCTTCCGGAGCACCTGAACTTACTTCTGGTTTTTCAATGGGGTTCGTGTCACACTTTGTTTTAGTAATAAGTGTATTTCTGTTCGTAATGTTGTCTCCTTTTTGTTTTGGCCACGATTTTGTCTGTCGTGGACTTATTCTATTAGGAATGCCCCTTGGCATCTTCTATTTCACCCATTTAAAAGTGCCGAAAGTATGCTACATTTAGATAAAAGTATTGAGAGGGACATTAAAATAACAACTACAATAGCAAATGTGGTATTTAAAGACAAACGTATTGAAGTGCTAGCAGGCACAAAGAAATTCAGTAATTCGGAAAATAAAGTATTTCCTGCTCGTATGTGATTGCAATTACAATGTTTTATACCTTTCCATTACATTTTCAAGTGTAGCGCTAATTTTATACTTAATGCTTCACCACGATTTTATACAATATTCAATCTGGTCACCGGGGCCACCGTGGCCGAGTGGTTAGCGTGTTTGACTGTGAATCGCAAGACTCGGGTTCGAGCCACGTAAGCGCCACTCCGCGGTTGGCCGTCCCTGTCCTTTGGATGAGACAGTAAAAACCGAGGTCTCGTGTCACAGTAGGTGTTGGCACGTTAAAGAACCCTCCCTGCTCTACGGCCAGCAGTGCCGAGCATAGGCAAAATTTGTAGCCCTTCACCGGCACACGGTGACGTCTCCATATGAGTGAAATATTCTTGAGTGGGACGTTAAACAACAAAAAAAACAAACAAAAATAAATCTGGTCACCCAAGTACTTCATTTGACGTGTCTTTTTTACATACTGATATATGATCATCATCTTCATCATAGGGCGTGTTTCATTTTATCTTATTTTAACTTTGTATGTAACTGTCGCTCGGATTTAAGAAGAATCAGTTTTGGATAGGTATACCGATACAAGGACTGATTGTTATGTGTGCTCCAATTTAATTTGTCTTCATAGATCGCAAATATAAGACTTCTGCTGGTACAAGCATTTGTTTAGTATTTCTTTTAATGTGTCTTATGTCTAAGATAATATATCACCGCTGAAAGGGAGGTGCTAGCTCATCCAAGACACCCGATCTACCTTCCGTTTTCCTGTTCGTTTAAATCCAAAAAACTATGAGATTTATTTGTTGTCTCCTGGACGATTGATAAAATGATATCTTATTTTTGAACAAAATAATATCCTTATCAATTCAAGTATATCGATTTAATCAGATGACCATTTCACCAAATATGTGGTATGGTATTGTTATTTAACGTCTCACTCTAGAATATTTCACTCATATGGAGACGTCACCGTGCGTCGGTGAAGGGCTACCTATTTTGCTTATACTCGGCATTGCTGGCCGTAGAGCAGGGAGGATTCTTTAATGTGCCAACACCTACTGTGATCCGGGGCCTCGGTTTTTCCTGTCTCATCCGAAAGACCGGGACGGCCAACCGCGGAATGGCGCTACGCGGCTCGAACCCGGATCTTCCTATTTGCAGTCGAACACGCTAACCACTGGGTCACGGAGGCCCGTCGTCAAATATACAAATTAAATACAGATACAAATATGATATGATACTCTCATTTGTTTGAGTTTCTGAAGTTCGTAAAAGTAGATCATGTGGGGCGACACAGGGAAATCTGAGGTTCTTTTACATTGACAGTACCACAACATTAAAGATTCATTACTATTCAATTACCATAAGTTCTTATCATAAAGCAAAATATGAAACCCTTCACTGGCATCGATGGTTTGATGTCCAATCACAGTTCATACAGATAGATGATACATAGGTCATCACATTTGTAGAAATAACAAATACATGAATACCGATGGGATAGTCGGTTCGAATCCGCACCATGCTGTTATTAGCTGTATGAGACTTTCGAATGAGTTAGTTAAATCACAGTAGGTGTCGACACAAGTGCTGAGCATAGGCAAGATTCCTCCTGCTTCACTGGAATACGGCGATGCGTTCATGTAAGTGAAAGCTTCTTGAGGTTGACGTTCAACAACGATACAACTAACCTAACGAATACTACAACGTTCAACAACGATACAACTAACCTAACGAATACTACAACGTTCAACAACGATACAACTAACCTAACGAATACTACAACGTTCAACAACGATATAACTAACCAAACGAATACTACATCTTCTACATTTTTAAACGTAATTCACAGCTACAAGGTAGCATTTTTTATTGAATATTAATTATCGAAATGCCAGCTTAATTTTGAATAGATATCAACGCAATATATAATATAATTTATTCGATTTACGCAACGTTCAAATAGCCGTAAGCAAAAGAAAAAAATAGCACAGACAAACAAGTCACCCCAGTGATATTCCATTATATATCCGTATAAATTATATAGTTTTTTAAAGAAAAATTTTAAGCAATTAGATAAACAACTTAGCAGATACAAAAACAGTAAGGGTCGCCGATTCCTAGTTGTAAGCTAGTATGTCATCGAATCGAGAGGTCCGAAGTTCCGGCCCGGTCCACGATACGGTAGGTTGTCCCTGTCTATCGGATGAGACAAAAACAAACCTGAAGTTCCATATCACACATGTTGCCAGCACGTTAAAGAACTCCCTGTTCTACGGCCATAAGTACCGAGAATAGGCAAAGTACTTCGTCCCTCACCGACACACGGTGACTTCTCCATATAAGTGAACGATTTTTGGGTGAGACGTTAAACAACGATACATTACAATATACAAAACAAAACAGAAAAAGTGTTCTCAAAACATACCTTTGCCAGGTATTCTTCCTTCAAATAATAGTCCGGTCTTTAGTTTTGATCGAGTCAGGTAGGTATTTAAACACATTAAGGCACTAAATCACGTTTTAAATAGAATTGTGATTAGTATTGTAAATTATTTTTTTCCCAAATGTTTATAGGTATTGGAATCACTTTTAATTGTTGATAATACAATTTTATGAACAGTTATAAATTACCCTAGATATCTCATATATTTAGAATTTGTTTCTAATTGCCTACCATAAATCGTGTAAAATAATCAAAATTGTAATTCCCTTCGCGATGTAAACTTGCTAAACGTAAATTAATTGTTTTAAGAGAAGTACCTTACTGCACTTTCAACACATATCATGATGATGAGTATCTTCATTATAGGATGGGCGGACTTTAACGTATCGAACTTTATCACAAGACCACGGCTATTGTCATTGCCCAACTCTCTTTTGTATTAGAGATTGAGTGTTAGACAATTGGCGACTGGGTTTAAGAATAGCAACAATTTAGTTGGCACCAAATGCCGTGACTATTGCGGGGGTAGTAGTCAGGAGTTGGAGTACCCACAAAATTACTGCTACCCACCGACTCTGTCAATAATTGTTTTATTATCTAGAACAATAATCATTATTATTGGCTTGACGACAATCTCTGTAGCTCAGGGTAAACATGATCATAGATAGATTTTCCATTAATATATTAGTGTTTGCCCAATATGTGAATAGTATATTCAGTTGTCATTTACATTATTATCAACTGTCACGTAACTTTGAAGTTTCTTGTGTTTGTTTAGCGTCAAAACTTCAGCAACAAAAAGTTGGTCATTACTCTTGTTTCGCTACAACTAACTAGGCTTGAAAAATACTAACATTTTAGGATTTCTACATATGAAAATAACAATTTTGATTACAAAATAAAGTAATAAGAATAAAGTACTGAAAAAATAAACTAGTACAAAACAGTTGAATGAATATATCAACGGACATTATGTCGAATATCTGACAATATTCACAATAAATTTGTGTTTGCTATATTGAACTAGTTTACTAAAGAAAATCGAGCGTTGAATTACAAATTCAGCAATTTCAGTCGGTGATCAAAACACATTTTAAAATGTTGGGTTTGACCCACTTCCGACCAATGCTCAGAAAGAAATAGGTGTGTCGACGTGATATCGATCATTTGAACTTTGTTATAGTAATTTCTGGGGTTTTTTTTTTGGTTTTGTTTTGTTTTTTGTTTGTTTGTTTGTTTTTTAAGGCAGATCCATACTTTATCTTTTTTATCCGTAGTTATTTCTTTGAATATACCATTATATAGTATTATACTGATATTTTTCTTGGTTACTGTTCCAATTGAATACATGAAGCAACCTGAGATTATAAACACTTATATTTTTTATGACATGAAGAGAAAAAAATCACACAACTTAAGAAAATCGGTAAAATAATTCATTTACTACGAGCCTCTGTGATGTGTACATTTATGTGGACTTCATAGACATGATTGCAGATTGCGGAGATATTACCGTGTCACGGTGAAAGGCGACTAATCTAGCATGTGTTCGGCACAAATGGCCATTGAGCAGGGAAGGTTCTTTAACGTGCCGACACCTTCTGTTATACAGGACCTCGACTTTACTGTCTTATCCGAAAGACGGACATCGAACCGCAATGTGGCCCGGATTCGAACCCACTGCTTCACGTTCAATTGGCAAAGATTATTACCACTAGGTCAAGGCGGCTCCCTCTAATCCAATCTTTTTTAAGTTCGAAATCAAAACGATAGCAACATCCGAAGAAATTGCAAACTATGAACGTTTTAGTACCGGAGCGAACAAGAAGCTGCCTTGATGGAAAAAATAATTAAGTACAGATCTGTACTCAGTAAGTGAAGTCATATATCATTGCTTTAAGCAATAAGTTTAGACTTAGAATTATCATTATTTTAGCTAATGAAAAAGATAGATAAAGAAATAAGAAAAATGTGCTTTAATGGCTTTCAATTGACATCTTTAAATGCTAAAATAAAAAAATTGAAATAAAATATCATTTACTAAGTTTCAATAAGAATGAATTTATTGCAGCTTTACCGATGTGATAGATTTAATTAAGAATTATTGAGCGCAGTTAAGTAAATCAACTAAATAAGAATGGTTATAATGACAAGAATATTTTTATTAAAGATCAATTTGTTGAACGGATTGGCTGAGACATTTTGAACTTCTTCTCAAGAACCGACCACTGAATGGATCATGCCAACACTTGGCATATATGTTCTACACAAGACCCTACAAAAGTGGCCATGCAAATTTCAAGATGGCCACAATTGCCTCTGATTTGCTGAGACATTTTGAACGTCTTCGCAAGAACCACTGAATTGATCATGCCCATACTTGGTACAGATGTGTTACACAAGGTTCCACATAAGTGTTGCTACTTTTCGGGGCCATGCTAAAGAAAAGACTGCCGCCCTGGCCTCGGAGTGGCTGAGCCATTTTAAACTTCTTTTCAGATTCCATGCATAGATCAGGCCCAAACTTGATACAAATGTTCTACACAAGGTCATGCGAAATCCAAGATGACCGCCATTGCCTCTGATTTGCTGAGACATTTCGAGCGTCTGCGCAAGGACCACTGAATGGATCTTGCCAAAACTTGGTACAGATGTGCTACACAAGGTCCCACACAAGTTTTGCTATTTTCGGGGTCATGCTCAATTTAAGTTGTTCGCATGGCTTCGGAGTGGCTGAGACATTTTGAACTTCTTCTTATATCCACTGCATAGATCAGGCCCAAACTTGATACAGCTGTTCTTTCGGGGCCATGCAAATTTCAAGATGGCCACCATTGCCTCTGATTTGCTGAGACATTTTGAGCGTCTTCGCAATAACCACTGAATGGATCATGCCCAAACTTGGAACAGATGTGCAACACAAAGTCCCACACAAGTGTTGCTATTTTCGGGGCCATGCTAAATCCGGGCCTTTGGCCTCCTAAGGCCGCCATGGCTTCGGAGTGGCCTCTGATTTGCTGAGACCTTTGAACCTCTTCTCGAGGCTTTTATCAACCAAATTTGCGACGGATGAGTATTAGGTGATGTAGACTCAAGTTTACTCAAAACACCCCTGAATCCAATCACGGCCCGCTCTAGGGCCAAGACGGTTCAAATTAAGAAACATTAAAAAATCTTTTTCTCTGAAAAAAAAAACATGGCTAAATAAGCTGATTCACGAAATATAGAATCCTTTTGAGGTGTAGATTCAGGTTTAATCAAGATCAGGCCCTTGGGTCATTTTTTGTCCTGCCCTCGGGTTAATCATTTCGTACAGGGCTACTATAGGATTTCATATTTCAGGCTTAATCTCAAGAATCCGTGGGCCAATTTCAACCAAATTACCCAGGTGACCGTTAATGCCCCTTGGGTCTCTTGTTTAAATCATCATCAGTAAAATCAGGATATTTGTCAAATATCAAACGCTTTTCTCCAACCCCACCGCCACACACTCAAAAAAATATATAAATAAAAAAATTCTACCACTGTAAAAGACTTAGGTATATCGTCAACAAGATTCGATCGGTGACCTTCTGCATACGAGCCGAATGCTGTTTCTGATAGGTTATCAAATCAAGTGTTGTTTTATAGTTGTCTTTTGTCAAAAAAAAAAAAATTAGCGAAGACGGCTCTGAAAAGTGAATCTGTTGATTTTTGTTTAGCAAGGTATGTATTTCACCTTTGATCTCAGTTTAAGAATCTTTTACTTTCCAGGATCAGTCACCGAATGCCGCGATTGACTTCAGATGATACACCGGCATACAATGTGATATGCAATCTTACTATCTTTATCTTAAGACAAGCGCTATACAGCAGAGCCTATCGAAAATTCTAGGACAATGATCGTTGTCTTGTGATCAATTTTCATTGAATTGTTTTACGTCTTCCATACAGATTTCATAAATTGCTGGAAGACTGTGTGTGAAACAAAAGGTGGGGCCATTTTGGTTTAGGAGCTAGCACCTTCGGCTTCTTAGTTCGAGGCCGTAGATTCGAATCCGCACCGGGCGACACGGATCACAGTAGGTGTCAGTACGGTAAAGAAACCTCCTTGCTCCTGACCATGTGCTCAGCATGAGCCAAACTTGTCGCCCTTTGCTAGAATTTATGACATGTCCATTTAAGTGAAAGATAATTGAAGGGGACGTTAAGCAAACGCAAGAAGAGGTGGATTTAATTTCACAAGCAGCCCATTTAACATTTTGTAAAAATAAATTGCAGCAATAATTATCTTTTGCAAATCAGTACTAAAACCATGGTTTCATATGTTTCTACCATATCTAGACATTGTTGTAATGTTTGGCTGTGTTAAGAATACAAATTTCCTGGGCTATGTCTTTTCTCAACTCCAGATTTTCGGCCAATCAGAATCCAAGCTTAGTTTAAATTGAGTAAATTCTTAGACTTAATTGAGTTCCCACACTGTAGATATCCTGAGAACTGCAAACCATCCGATGATAGGTTTTTCACGTAAGACTCAAGGGTCGTTAATATATATCACCTTTGAAACAGATGCAAGTATAAGCTCATCATTATACTAATTACAAGTTACGGTTATTTGAACAAACGCTATATACATGTGCTTAACTTATGCTTGAGAACAATCTACAGATTAGGTTATTTCATTAAATTTAATACGGCTTTTGCATTCCCAAATCCCTGATTGAAAGACTGGAGTGCAACATAGTGAACTGACAACATCGGGTTACATGACATACGCATCACAAACTCATTGACGTGGTTTAAAATGAAATTCTGACGTAACTATTCGACGTCACGAAGGTCTTCTTTCTCTTGTCTCGTCTTCTAATTTAAACAACCACATTCTGGAAGTATTTATTAACTTTAACATCCCTGTCAACATTTATTTCATTTGATTAGTTCAATCTAATCTACTTTTTGATAAAGTAGAAATGTAAATTATATTTTGTGTTTGAATGTATAATTCTAAGTTTTACATATACATGTATTTTGGAAAAATATAGTTTAACAATAGCGGTTTTTACTAAATATAAAATGTTTTAATTTGGAAGCTATATTCTTACAGATTATGACTTAAGATATTATTTTCAATAAATTTGGGGAAATTTAAGTTATTCAACAGATTTTAAATAGATATCCTGTGACACTCTTGTACATAGCTTTACCATTTCCAGAGGTCGTGTCTGTCTTAGTTTTTTTTTTCCTCACTTGGCACTGAAAGGTCGTATTCCATATCACAACAGCATTTGGACAATGATTGGTTTCAGATAAGGTGTAGAGGAACAAGTTATTTATTATATCATACACTTTTCTCTTCTGTGATCGTGCAATCGATGGTTCGAACCTATGCTACACTACGGCAGGCTTTCCTGTCTTTCGGACATGATATTTAAAACTGGGGACTCCTCTCTGTTCAATGACCATACGTTTCTGAGATTAGGCAGACTTTTATCGCTCTAAACTGACATTGATCGTCTTCACTAGTTGGTTTGTTTGTTGAATTACTGTTTAACGTCCCACTGAATCTTTCACTTTTATGGGGACGTCACCGTGATCCGATGAAGGGTGGCAAATTCCTATGCTCGGCAGTTATGACCACAGAGCAGGGAGGGGGTGGGGGTCTCTGACATGCGGACACCTACTTTGACACTGAACCTTAACTGTTTAAACTATGCCATCCGAGAGATAGGAACGGTCAAGTGTGCCGTGGTTTGGGCTTGAACCCCGTACCTCTTGATCGCAAGTGCAAAATGTTAACCAAAAAGCTATGGACAAAAGCCATTTAGAACAAAAAAATCTTGAGTGGGACGTTAGACCTCAATGTACACTAAGCTGCTAACATCGCTTTCCATACATTGGTTATCAATTCTAGAAGGTTATAGTTCCAGGGCGCGTTATGCATATCACCCTCTCCAACAGTGCTCTCCTTTATTTAACAAAATCAAACTTACTCCTTGAATCAAATTGACGGGGCCATACTATTATTCCGACATCCCATTTCTCAGACAGCCCATTATTCTGACGGCCTATTACTCCGACAATATACCTATTGATTATCTCGATTTATTTGTTTGCTTCCATACTCCGTTTTCAACTATCAAACGTTTGATACATGTATGTGGTAGGTCAGAATGGAATTTGAATTAAAAAAGGAGGGGGGGGGGTAGTTATATTATACGGTAGCCTGGGTCCGAGTGGAAGTTTATGATATGATATCTAAAGGTAGGATCTACAAAGACTGCCCTCCCCCTTAATCCATAAAATTTGATAAAAGTAGGGCCTAATTGACTATGTTCCGCTCCTGAAGCACCTGGAGATATCATAGAATGCAGGTGAAGATCTTCAAAATTTGGCCAGTGTTCGGCACTCTGAGTCATTCAGAAACGATAATTTTACTTATCTTGTCACAAAGATATAGGTTCTTCATTGCGACAACAGGAAAAGGCGGTGAGAAATGAACAATTTTTAAATTAGACTGATCAATTTCAACAACACTCCAGTCATATCGTTACATGAATTCGAGCTGATACATGGTTAAAAAATCCTTCTAGATTCTACAAACATGTATTATGAGATCTCTAACATGCCAATCTAATCCTTGACACAGGAGCTTGTTTTATTCATTCTAGTCTTCCCTAAATTACTTGATTGAGTTTGAAATCAGAATTCCAGTGGTAAGCGTTCATATATATTGCATCTTCGAAAAGCATTTAAAACTTTACTTGAAATCAAAGGATACCATCTGCATAGGCTTGACCCCCCTCCCCGTAAAGCCGAGCAAACTGGCATGCAGACACTCACACGCGATTGACAAAGAGTGAAAGTAGCTGCCAGAGTAATAGGCTGTCGGAAAAAATGGTAGTCATAATAATGGGATGTTGGAGAAATGAGCCGTCGGAATAATGAGCTGTCGGAGAAATGGGCCGTCGGAATAATGACCCAACCATAAATTGACACTTCTCGTACGTAAGCCACAATACAGTAACGTCTGAAATAGTTGATTTTCATAAAAGTTTGAATCCTTTCCTCGGCTGAAGTGATATGAGGTGAGTCCTTACGGCATGATACAATAAACTTTTTCGGTGGCTACACTACGCGGAGGCTGGTTTGACAATTCTTGGACTGTACGAAAGGCATAATGCCGTTTGCCTTTTTATGATATAAAACAAAGCATAGGTTACTTCTTTGTTGAATTTGTATTTAACCTAGTTACAGACGCAACGAAGAAGATTTTTTTACTATACATACTTTTCTTGTCCCTTCTTCGTACCAGTCCACTCCCTATTTCGAGACGTCTGAAACTGGCCTGAAATTTGGAGTCCAACCGGTCATATCTCTGAGTCATTTTCTTCAATTCAACACATGCTATGGTCAAAACCTTTTAAACATGTACGTACTGTGGAGACATTATTTAATCCATCCGTGCACATAATTGAAAAAATCAACACATCAAATTCTGTTTTTCTGAACGTTTAACTTCGATCACTAAATTTTGACTTTGAAGGCTTTCCATCTTGTTTACTACCACAATGAGTATGCGCATTCGACGGAAAACTTCTATAGTTCTTATGAAGGTCGGCTAGCTCCAACATTTGCATATGGGTGATATAGCATACCAGAATTACAATAGCAAACCAAGATACAGACTATGGATGTTTTCTGTCGAATGCACATGCTCAATCAGTTAGGAAACAAGATGGAGGGACTTTATGATCGAAGTTAATCACTCTAATTTAATTTAGATTATTGATTTTTTTTTCAATTATATGCACGAATGGATTAAATAATATCTCCACAATAAGTACATGTTAAGCTTTCGATCATATCATGCGTTAAATTGAAGAAAAAGGCTCCGAGATGTGACCGGTAGGATTCCCAATTTCAGGCCAGTTTCGTAATAGGGAAGGGCTGCATTGAAGAAAGATTTAAAATGACCAAAAAAGTAAAGTACCTTCTTCGTTACAGCTGTAACTATGTTTCACCAGGTGTAGTTGTAGTCGTCTATCGTTGTTTAGTTGTTGTTTAACGATCCTCAACGATCATACAGGGGCCTCCGTGGCCGAGTGGTTAGCGTGTTCGACTTCGAGCCGAGGAGTCCGGGGTTCGATTCCCGCAGCGCCACTCCGCGGTTTGCCGTCCCTGTCTTTCGGATGAGACAGTAAAAACCGAGGTCCCGTGCCACAGTAGGTGTTGACACGTTAAAGAACCCTCCCTGCTCTACGGCCAGCAGCGCCGAGCACAGGCAAAATTTGTTGCCCTACACCGGCACACGGTGACGTCTCCATATGAGTGAAATATTCTTGAATGGGACGTTAAACAACAACGCAACAACAACAACCATCATACAAATGGAGACACCCGGAATTCTTGTGAAGATCTTCCATTCTTAGCCTTTGCTGACTTTTGTGGTATTTTGATCTAAATCTAAATACCTTGAGTACTTCCTGTGACACGAATCTTTGTTGTCATCCTCGCAAAAATGACAGCAAAACTCCTCGGCTGAAGCGAGTCATATCCCAGCAAGGGCAATACATTTGTACAAAGTGTTTGAAATGCACGTTCAACCATTGAATAATTGAGATTGAAGATCAAAGTTCCTGCAATTCGGCTGTCACCGTTTTGGGATCCGACTCACTACGTATTTTGGTATTTGTGCAATAATATAGACAACCCCTCCCTCCACAAAAAAATAAGAGAAGAAGCAACAACAACAACATGTATGATGCTGCTAGACTTTATTATCACTTTGAATAATGATTCCATCATTATCAGTGATTTCCGTGAACTGTAGAAAGTTTATCTCCATCCTCACCACCATCTCCTCCTCCTCCTCCTCCTTATAGCTGTAAAATACAAATCCCTTTGAGTATGATAATACAAACAGTTATAAAATTAAAAATATTTTTTTTTATTTCCGTAGGGTGTGTGGGTGGGGGTTCAAAATTAATTCCATTTGCCTTTAATTTCCTAAACTACAAGTGTTTTTATTCTTTTAAATTCGTCTGGCCTTCAAAATTCTCCCAACCTGCCTGACTACACCATTTGACTTGCTCAATCAATGGGAATTCCTATGAGGTACTGATTCACAGCCTACCAAAGGCGTTTCTCGACTTTTATCTCTCTCTCCAGAAATTTGCAATTGGAGTTTTGAAAACAGAAATAGACACAGTGAGCAAGTCTGGTGAAAATGGAAGACGGAGAAGCACGGAAACTTTTTCAGACTCAAAAAAAAAATCGGTAACGAGGCTTACACCAAATGAGCAGTTATTATCATGTAAAAGGAAAAAATACTTGAATCATGTGCTTGTGGCGTTAGTATTAATACTTTTTTTCAGAACAACTTTTTTTGCAAAATGTTACTTTTAATATTCTCGGTTATGGTACCAGAATTAGCATCTGGCCCAATATTGTCAAGAAAACCACATATTAAACTTTCTTTTCAGTGCTTTGACACAGTTAATATGACGTAGATTTTTATAGATGTACCTAGTTTTATCTTTCGTGCCTTAAGGACCCCCTAAAGGAGCTAATTGTATGCAGTTTCCCGTGGATGAAATGAACTCAGTGGTTTTTAAAAAAAGTCGAAAGTGTATGAAAGTTAAAGGCAAATGAGGCATATGACGCGGCATTAGGCAAAACACGATGGCAGTAGGTCACCTTGAGCAAATATCAGGTGATATAAAAGAAATTTTCTCGACGTGGGGTCGTTTCCCAACGTTGAAATTAGACCCTTCCCCTACAGGCCATTTGTCGTATATATTACTTTAAAAAAATAAAAAAAAACTTTATTTATTTTACAACGATTAACAAACAAGTTCAAACTTATATTTATGTATCTCGTTTGCTCTGATGTCGGCGTACTGGGGGTCCTTGCTGTGGGAGGAAATCGGAGTAGCCAGGGAAAACCCATGTGTTCGAGCTGGCGACCATCACCAACCATACCATCTCACATACTATGTAGGCAGATCCAAGGATCGAACCCGGGTCGCATTGGTGATAAACGAGTGCGCTAACAACTACGCTACTCGGACACCCGAGTATCTATTTCTTTATATCGAAAGGACACACCATACTGTAAATCTGAATTTGAAACTTGTTTCGTATGGTGTCTTCCCCGAGGTTAAGCTGTAATTGATTAAACAAAGATCGATACTTATACTTGCAGTTATTTTCTAAATTTTAGGTTATTATTCAGCATTAAGTTTTGACCTTACTGCAATCCGTACGTAAACAGGAAGTATGCAATGTGAGTGACATTTCAATACTACAAGAAACTTTGACAAACAAAAAGTCAATTTCTCAACGTAATTATTATACGGACAGATTTTTTTTTAACATAGCGAATTGACCCTCAAAATGTCTCAAAACGACTATGAGGTCTATTTTCAACGGGGTCACTTTTTAATGTTACAACGGTTCTTAAATAAAAGACTTGCTCATCAGCTGATTTGACGAGGTTTGAAAACCAACTCTGTAGTTGGTTGCATTGGTGTTTAACGTCCCACTCAAGAATCTTCAACTACGATAACGTATGATCGTCAGTTGTGATCGTAGAGCAGTGAGGGTTCTTTAAAATGCCGACACCTACTGTGCCATGGATCGAAATAGATTGTGAAAGTATTCTACTATAAATGAAGATGATTTTTATATAAATTTTACCGAAAAATTACCTAATCCCATACAGATGGAAGTCATACTAAGCAAAGGAAGAGTTAGATAAAAGTAGTTCTTGATACATTTCCGGGAGTGGGCGTGTCTCATTCAAAATTAAATCAATGTTATTTATTGTTATGATAATAAGCATGTCCATTATTATCATTAATGTAAGCATTGCCATTATCATTAAAGCTTTTAGTAGCAGTAGTAGTGGTAGTAGTAGTACTGTAGTAGTACTGTAGTAGTAAAAATAGTGAAATTAGTAGCAACAGTACAGTGATAGTAGTAATAGTAGTAGTAGTAGTAGTAGTAGTAGTAGTAGTAGCAGTAGTAGTAGTAGAAGTAGTAGTAGTAGTAGTAGTAGTAGTAGTAGTAGAAGTAGTAGTAGTAGTAGTAGTAGTAGTAGTAGTAGTTGTAGTAGTAGTAGTAGTAGTAGTAGTAGTAGTAGAAGTAGTAGTAGTAGTAGTAGTAGTAGAAGTAGTAGTAGTAGAAGTAGTAGTAGTAGTAGTAGTTGTAGTAGTAGTAGTAGTAGTAGTAGTAGTAGTAGTAGTAGTAGCAGTACAGTGATAGTAGTAGTAGTATTATTAGTAGTAGTAGTAGTAGTAGTAGTAGTAGTAGTAGTAGTAGTTGTTGTTGTAGTAGTAGCAGTAGTAGTAGTAGTAGTAGTAGTTGTAGTAGTAGTAGTAGTAGTAGTAGTAGTAGTAGTAGTTGTAGTAGTAGTATTAGTAGTAGTAGTAGTTGTAGTAGTCGTAGTAGTAGTAGTAGTAGTAGTAGTGGTAGTAGTTGTAGTAGTAGTAGTAGTAGTAGTAGTAGTAGTAGTAGTAG